>JAECUM010014388.1:0-98809 GCA_016617855.1 Megalonaias nervosa
CATCATGCTACATGTCTGCGGCATGATGCCCCAGTGCTAGACATCACTATAAACTGCCACACTGCAGACATCGTAGCGATATGACTGAAAAATTGTTAAAGCTACGTTAAAAATCATAATCACATCACATCACATCTTTTTTGCTATCAGTGAGTAAAAAAACAGTTGTTTCAAGTTCATAATTAGTTTTTGTAAAAGTACTGTGGATGTGACCAAATTATGGAAATCACTTCTTAACAGTAAAATCAACATCTACCAACTCTTTGACCTAACAGATTTAAATACAATGTAATGATGGCGGTTCTTTTAAGGTGAAACATCATTGTGTTTGGGGCTTTTATAAGCTGCTTATCCCTGGCTTAGCTTAATTGTCAAACAATCACATAGGTGCTGCTTGATACATTTAGTCAACCATGCATTTCCTGGTCATGTTGTTAAAGTGAGTGCAAATTATAGGCAACTAATGAAATATGGAGAACAGAAATAGGACTGTTCCCACTTATAGGTCATGGGATTCACTTTGTATGCACAAAGTTGATACAGTTAAGCAGACTGTCTGGATAGTAATGAGGGATTTACAGCTGGGTCTCAGTATGTAGCCGAGTATATGTATTAATAATTTACTAGTGTATTTTAAGAACTTCAAAATAAAAATGCTTCATTTTGTTGGTGGGCTGAAGGTTTCTTTCAGGCATATTAGATAACAGTTGTTTTATACAGGCCAGACTTAAAATATAATATGAGAAGGGTCTGATCTAGATTTAGAGGGGCATTGGACAGTTGAATCTTGCTGAGCACTGACCTGATTAGATATTCAATCCATTACAGCAATTTTTCAATTCTTTACAGATCTGTAAACTACTTGGACTTAGATTTTAATTAATTTTTTTAAAAAAACTTGAGATAGACAAGTTAAATTTGGAAGACATATCTGTTTGCATGCAATTATGGCAAGTTTTGAATGTCTTAAAAAATTTCTGAACTTTTTGGAATTTTATGTTTTATCAAAACCATTTAGTGTGATGAAATGGAATCAATTTCTGGTGGAAAAAGAGGAAATTTTATCATTTGTTTGCATACAGTAGGTAAATGCCTGATGATTTTTGTGCTGCTTTATTCTGGTCGCCAGTAGCTGCTTTTCAAACTTGTTTGAGTATTTGGTCTTTGACTATTTAGGACCACAGTGAGGACAAGCACAAACCTGGTTTAAGTTAATTTCCTCGTAAAACCAGTTTTAACTGATACAACAAAACTTTTATGTTTACTTCATAGCCACTCATTCAGAATAGTAATTTACAATTGAAATCCCAGTCTATTTATTTGTTAGGAAATCTGAATTTTGCTTTCTAAATATATGCAAAGAGAATCTGAGTGAGATAGAATTTTGAGCATGTGGCACACTGTTTCAATAATCATGCACCACGTTCAATCATGACATGGTTCAGTTAGACTCCAGGTGGAAAGATCATCGTGTGTGATGACAGGATTTTTCCAGTGATAACCTTTGAATCTTCTGGCACTTAGATTTATACATTTTACCATATGAATTAGGCTTTTTATCCTGTTTATGCAATATTCCCTATTATTATATGCTCATTTTTTTCTCCGTTAACTTAACAATGTCAGTATCTTGCAGTATTTTACGATATTGCACACCTTCATATTGCACTCACGTGCAAGACACGTGTGCCCAACGGTGTATTAGGAACTACTTTGTAAACAAATCATGTACACTCATGTAGTAGATGCTTTACGTTTTGGTTGATTCAATTTGTTTCTGAATGAACTAAAGCAGATCTTTCATGGACTGCCACATATCAGCAGCTTTGGCACATTCCGTGTTAACTTTTTTGATACAATTTTTCAGATTTAGGCTAGCTAAGATGCCAGACAGGGTCCCTACAAATAACATGCAAGTTATAAGACATAGACTGTCTTCTTTAGCTGGTAATAAAAAATGGCAAAAATATACTTACAATTTTACATCCTGAATTTCCTCAAAATGTACTTTCTTAGTTCTGCAAATCCGAATTACATGAGCCATGTCATGGGGTCATGGGTTCACAAGGTTGATCACACAGTTCGAAATTGTACTGTAATTTCGAGTATATTCCAAGCGCAGTTACATCCTCCATACTGCACTCAAAGTGAAATAAACATTAAATTCCACAGCATCTTTTCGATAATTGCAATTGAAAGACTTCATATTTTTCCCACATTATGATCTGAATCATTCAATGACAGAACAGAACCATGCATGCCGATGTCAATACACTTCAGCCTCGCTGCTTCAGTACAATGTATTTCATGTAGAACTGGCACAGACGCTGCTGGAATCCAATGTAAGTTACTTCATGTAGATAAATCCAGACCATAATCACAAAATTGCGTCGAATCGACAAAAATACCAAAACGTTTTCATTCCAGATCAAATGGAAAAGTTGTTGCAATGAGCATTCATTCACAATATGACTCCAAATTTCAATTTTAAGTAGACCAAACGCCATTTTCTTTTGAAACTTACGTCTAGCGCGCGACCAACTTCAAATTTATTTGGGCAGAGTTATGTGCGCATTGATAATGTTGTTGTGTAATGATGCATCAACGCTTGTGTATTTAGTTTGGAATATGGCATACATTCAGTTACTTTGTTTCTTGTAGTGTATTTTTATTTATATATTTAAGCCTTGGGTAGAATAAGAAAATGAGCATATAATAAAAAGGTTACTGCATTTGTATGGGAAAATATGAACTCGTTTTGTCGGATGGATATACTGTACTCCCAAGGTTGTGCAGTATAGCCATCCGAAAAACTCGTTCATATTTTTCCACAGAAATGCAGTAACCTATAAGTCTGTCCCAGCATCATGAACTGAGCAAAGAAAAGAGGGAAATGATGGTCCTGTTCTACAAAGGCTAGTGCTTTGACTATATGGTCTTAAATTATATAACAGAGAAAAGCAAAACCATCAAGTTTGGTAAAATTCAAGAAACAATTTATTTTCCTGGAATACAAAGTGAAAATCTAAAAGAAACATACAGTATTGTGAATTAAATCCCAAATAATCCTAAATGTTCTATCACAAGTCCAAAAGTATAGAATATTTTGGATGAATTCCAATATTGAATTTGCTGATGTACCATTAGTCTTGAATAGGTTGATGTACCAACAGTCTTGTTTATCATAGTAATATAATCCAGAATGTCTTTTAATGAATTCACAGTAATCTCAGACTAGTGTTTTAGTCCAAATAGTCAGTGTGCACTTTGTAATTACAATGAATAATTTAAAATAAATGATTCCTCTCCAATTATATCTGAACACAACTAAAAGTGAGTCCTCAGATTGATATTAAAAAAGAATGAATAATTTTGTTTACTCAACCTTATATAAAAACCTAAGACACAATAAAATGACCAGGATGTAAGTCACAATTTAGCTTCCAGAACATTCTTAAGTTTGTAAATAAGGCTAGACCTTTGAACTCAGATGTTAGATAAAGAATTATTTGTACCTTATAAAGATGTCAAGAATCAGGTACACACAAAAATTCTATCCTCAATTATAGATAAAGGTCAAGTACAGAATACAGATTAAATATACGTAACACTAGACTGTGCCATCTAATATAAATTTCATACTTTCAGTACTGAATCCGATGAAGCCTTCATTGATGCTTAAGATGACTACTCATAATGATCCAGTATTACATGTTTTGTGCAGAATTCTGACTCTCACATGGAAGAAACCATACAGTATGGTGCCATGATGGACTGATGTTACTCTGTCATCAGTCTAATGCTACGGTGCTTGGTTTTCTACGATGGACTTGGGGCATTCTGTAGCTATGAAGTGGTTCATACACATGATGGCCTGGTACTTTTATGGATCTAGCTCATGACAATGCCATCAGCAACCAATGTTGAATAGCAATGGGATAAACCATTAGGATTTACTATTACAGTATTGGCTGTGGTGATGTTAAAGTATCTAAAACCATGTCCAGAGCATAGACAATACAATTGGCAATTGTCTTCTAGTTACAAACTCCCATTCTTGATGGACTTCATGGTTTACAGTCAGTCTCTGCAAACTTTGCCAACACAATCACAGTTGTCACAGGAGACATCCTTATCATTTAACTCTTTTCAGTATATTGAATTATGCTTACATGCTTCACCATAACTACTTGACCCAACAATGATCAGTGAAAACTTAGTGTTAATGCATTGATAGAAGGAGTTTTTCACCTGCTATTGTCTGAATTTACCCACCTCTTCCTACTTCATCAACAAAAATAGTCCCAGCATCAGTTGATCCCTTATTAAAGAAAAATCAACCTATGTTCAAGTGCTTACTACAATCTGATGGACTCAGAATTGTTAGAAAGGCAATTACTAGAAACAAGTGTCAACAGACCTTTCTTTTCACAATAATGACTGCCATACAATTTTAGAAAATATACTGTGAGACACACACACCTCAGTTTCATACAGAAATTCCAGTTGTCAGCAGATTTGTAGCAAGCCTGGGGGTGTCAAGACCTTCATTGGTACGTATGGACCAGAAACACTTCATTGACAGTTGGTCTGGAATGTCATTGCAGTAGGCTTGATGCTAGACTTGGTATCCATATTAGTCTTCTAGCAAGCAGAAAATAGCTTAGCATCATCCCCTGTTATGCCCACTGACCATACTTTAGAATCAGTTTTGCAACGTAGCATTTGTGCTGAACATGGCTACACAACACATACTTGCCAATGTCATTACAACAGCAATAAACCTACAACTTGTAGAGAGAAATACTTGGATCACCACTTCAATTTTCCTTAAAAAAAAGTCACATAGCCACTTTAAGATCTCAGCCAGCATGATTTAATGTGCTCTTCCATGGTAAGCCGACAGAAATCTGTAAGAAGGCCTACACTGAGATAAATCTCCAACAGGTCCAATGCCAGAGACCACAGCAATCTTTTTAGAACATGGAGCAGAGAAACAGAAGCTCCCAAGCAGTATAGTTTTTGAGGGTAGTTGATGAAAAGAAACAGAGAGGGGATCATTTTAGCCTAAGTCTGTATCCATGTTGGCCTCCTTTCCTGGAAGAAATTATGAAATGCTCACACTGCCATTGTCACATATACTTGGTTGGGGGGTTGGGAGATGGGAGACTGACTTTGATATGGATGGGAAAGACTTTACCCCAGTGATTCACGGATCCTGCATGTTGCCTCAGATGGGCTCGAGATCACATTCAGTACTCTTTTCTTGTTGTCCAGGGCCCATGTTGCAACAAACTTCTCAAATAGCCTTTTCAGGGCCAATGTTCTGCACTAGGAAATAATCTTCTCAGAAAAAGGCTGGTAGAGATTGTATGAAACACAGAGCCATCAGGCTTTTATTCAAGACTGTTCGCATGATCAGAATATTGCACGATCATGAAATAAACCTTATGTAATTCATCACCATTGAGAACTATATTCCAAACTACTTTTGTTCACCTGTAACAATATGAAAGTGAAAGGAGACAAAGTCACAATGGGAACAATCTCTGCCTTTGCTATTGTAATGTGCACTCTGCCAGAGGTGCATGACACCAGATGCCTCAAATTGATGTATATTCCTACAGCTACTTTCAAGGTTTTTTCAAGACCTGATGGAAATGGCCATGTGATGTTCTGATCATCTGTTCTGCACACTTCGACCTGTCACAGGCTTGAACTCTAATGCTTGAATGCTATTCAGGACGGTGATTTTGCAATGAATCTAGATCCGCAAGATGCATATCCTATTGTTCCAACATACAAGTCCTCCAGGATCTTCCTGATGTTTGCTTTTAGGTATACAGTATTCCAGAGTTGTGTCTTACTACAAGACCATTTTGATGTTTGTGATATGAAACTACCTGGACAATATATCCAGAAATAACTAGCTGAGTTATATTGTAAGTTGAGACTTACATTCCCTTGTTTCACTTCTACTATGCCTTGGATTTCTTGTCCTTGACATTAAGCTGTCATTGTTCTGTCTCAGCATTTAACCCACTTGGGCATGAAGTTCAGAATGCATGTGAGCAGGGCCAGACTCCCTCATGAATGTGTGTTGAAGATCATCTCAATGGTGCCTTCAATCCCTGCAGAGAATTACATTTTGGCCTGAGAATTTCTTCAACTGTTGGATTTCCTTAATGTAGTAATGGATCTCTTAGTCTTAGCTTGCCTGTACTTGACACTGCTGCATATGATCCTGTTGTTATAGTGGCGAATGAAAGTTTGCACACAGGAGCAGTTAATGTGTCCAGTTATATGAGGACACATCTCAGCAAATAGGAGAACCTCACTTGGCTTATGACAGGTGTTGCCTTACAGGTCAAGCCTCAGGAAATCATGATTTGTTAAGAAGCCAGCAGAGAGGTCTCAGGTGCACACTTTTTCTGCCATCATTTTGGGAAATCAGCAGTTTGTATCCTTCTCAGGACCAGCTTGTTTAGGAATCATGGTACTAATTCAGTTCCCATAGTAAACCTATGCAAACACCATGATATTAAAAATTCAATAACTTAAAATTTCTGAGAACCCATGATCAAACCTATATTTATCAGTATAGATGAAACCTGGATGTCAGCTTCTGTGTAGAGGAAATGATATGAGCCGATGCATTTTCTGGATGTGCATGGGTTTGAAATGTGCTTTCAATTCCGCACCAAAGAGTCAGGTGCTAATTTTAGTAATGGGTGTTCCCAACTCAAGACTATTAAAGGCCTTAAATTCCATCAATAAAACAATGTCTGTATTTTTTTTCACTTACAACTAGGATAAGCTCTCAAAAGATTCTTTTTCCTAAAACATAATTTACATTATTAACCAATCCTGGCCACCCAAAACCATATATACTGTATTTTATGTTCACCCATATCCAGGCTGGTTCCCATTTTTCCATACCATTAGTACCATGTGTCCTATATCCACCCTTGATTTTCTTGACAACCCTAGGAATAGTAGTTCAATACATAAGTAAGCAATGTGCATAGTTCTGCTTGTCAAAGATTACATTAGTGAATATTAAATTACATTGCAGGTTCATTTTCACCTAAAGAGCAATGGTGCATCTCAGGCAACATTTAAATATTTGAGCTTTATTTAAGAAAATCAGAAAAAATATTAAATTAAAACTGTCTAATAAGAGTCATCTTTTTAATATCACCATTTATCTCTCTTCAATTTAATACTGAAATATATTACCAGCCTTGTCATATTATGTAATTAAGGGGTTAAAGGTCAAGGTGACCATCTATATGTACATGTATTATTACAGAAAAAGATTTAAATGACAAAACTTACCTGAAATTCCTCCCAGAAGACATATTATTTAAAACTAAAGTAAGGTAGACATAAGTCCATTAAAATGCAAAATATGAAGTTTCAAAACACTCACTGAAGGAAATTAGTGGGGTGCAAAGTCATGAGAGGTCATCCCCACTAAGCATGGTGGAAGAGACCTAAGTAATCATATCTGATGCATTATGTTTCAAAACACAACTAGGAAATATTATATTGCTTACTGTAATTACTCTAAAGATGGTGAATTGTATAAATTTTATATATGTATTGCTTAGATATGAACCAAAGTGCAAAACACTCCACCTAACATAGTCAAATGCAACAGTTGATATATCTGAATATATGTTTAATACCACTGAAAGTCACTCTGTGGTTTACAAAATGTATTACTTTTGCTTGTTATCTACAAATAAATTCATATGATTGCAATTATAGTAATGTTAATTACACCTGCATATGTGGAGTCACTGTATTGCTGTAGTTGTCTATAGGACTCATGGTACTAATTCAGTTCCCATAGTAATCCTATACAAACACCATGATATTAAAAATTCAATAACTTAAAATTTTGAGTGCTCATGATCAAACCCATATTTATCAGTATAGATGAAACCTGGATGTCAGCTTCTGTGTAGAGGAAAGGATATGAGCCATGGCATTTTCTGGACCTGCATGGGTTTGAAACGTGCTTTCAGTTCCGCACCAAAGAGTCAAGTGCTAATTTTAGTAATGGGTGTTCCAAACTCAAGACTATTAAAGGCCTTAAATTCCATCAATAAAACAATGTCTGTATTTTATTTCATGTACAACTAGGATAAGCTCTCAAAAGATTCTTTTTCCTAACACATAACTTACATTATTAACAAATCCTGGCCACCCAAACCCATATATACTGTATTTTATGTTCACCCATATCCAGGCTGGTTCCCATTTTTCCATACCATTAGTACCGTGTGTCCTTTAATATCAGTCTTACAGAGATATAGGCCGTCTTGAATGGTTGTTCATTTTTATGTAAGAATTTACTAAAAGGCTTCTTATGATGTGAAGCTGGTCCTATTGCAAGTGGTGCAAGTCTGAAATCCAATATGTTTACAAAAGCCTCCATCTTGAAAATATTCAATTGTTGTCATGACTGTCTGGACTGGATAGTCAGATCAACATAGGGCTTTTACCAAAAAACTTCATGTTGTGTCCAATTGTTCCTAAATGAAAATGGTCTAAATCTCACTTCCAGCATTATAGCCATGGGGGCCATCTTGAATATCTTGTTTGTAGTAGTGCTTTTCAGTTAGTATTAATGGCAACATGCACAGTGGAGAGAATGCTGGCATACCTCCATGCTACTTTCATGTCCTATGACTGAAATTTCTTTACATGTGGCCATCATAGAAACTTTGTGCTATCAAAAACAGACTGCTGATAAAATGGCTGCTCCCATTTGCTTGAAAAATGACTCTAAACTAAGTCAAAGTCACTAACTTTTGCAGCTGTTAAAATAGGAAAAATGAATTTTGCTAGAAAAGACAATACCAGTTTGGAAAGTGCAATAAATGAATTTTAAAATATATCAAAAGTACAAGAACAGTTATGGACTCATTTGCTTCCAACTTATCTTCAGAGTTCAGGAAGTGAAAATGACCAAGTGGAAATAGCATCTTATGGGAGGTGCATATCTAAAATAAGGACAAGCTGCATGCTCTATTATCCAAATTACTGATCAGTGATACACCAAAATAAACGGAATTAAAGGTTATTTTAACAACACAAAGATATAAAATGTTATTTTTAAATAACCAGGAAAAATAGTGAGGAAAACCTGGGAAATTCTTTTCTTTAAAAATCAGACCAAATTTTAAAGTACAACACTGTAGAGCAATACCAATTCTACATATCATGAATGGATAACCATATTGTTCTGGCATTTTTCACTGAATGATGCCTGATGCTTGTCAAACTTTTCCTTGGACATTTAGTGTGGCTGTAATGGTAACCATCTTGAAAACCTTGTTATTACTAACCTTCCTCATCTGATGGCTATAGTGATATGTGGTTTTCACTGAAAGACTTTTTAGGATGTGTAGCTGGTCCCATAAGACATGACCTCAGATATCTAACATGGCCACCACAGTTTCCATCTTGTAAATCTTGCTGTAGCTGTGTGTCAGATATGGATAAACATATTGGCATAGGGTTTTCACTAAATGATTTGTATTGAGTCTTTTCATTCCTAAATGTGAATGGTACTTGTCTGACATCCAGTACCTCATCATTGTTGACATGGGGTTTTCACTCCTTATGTTGCAAGTTTGCAAGTTCTACTGAAATGGTACTCTTCTGACACCAAATAGGGCACTGTAGCCATCTCAGAAGTCTTATTATCACCACTTCTCTAGCATGAATGGTGGCATTGACATGGGGATTTCATGACAGCAGTTAATAGTTTATGAATTAATAGTACAGATAGACTACCAATATATCCACTGTTTTGTGAAGGAGTTTTGAAAACAAGATCTAATTAACTTAGAATCAAGTCATAGGTCTTTGCTACATTTTTGAACTTCACTGACCATATGAACAATGAGACTTGTACAAATACAAATGAATTTTGACTAGACTTTTTATCTTGTAGCATTTCATTGAACAAGTTGATGGCCTTCTGAGATAAATTTTAAACACAGTGGTCTTGACTTAGGTACTTAGATCTGTTAGCTGGTAACCATGATAAACAAAAACAAATGTTTGTAAGTTACCTTAGTTTGTGGATATAAAGTCAACCCTGTAATTGCAGCTGTCTGTGGAAAAGGCAAATCTGATCTTTGTACGCATGTGTTCTATGTACACTTGATCACCTTTTAAATTGGTTTTTAACATTATATCATTAATGTTTTTTTTTCTTATTCTTATTATTAGTAATAGTAGTAGTAGTACTAGTAGTAATATCACAATTATTATGCTATCAAGGTTGTTTTACATGCACTCTTCAACAAAATCATAAAATACATGTATATGTTGTTTCCAAAATGTATGTTCCACAGTTAGGCTTAGAAGCAGGTGATCACACTTTGAAAACTATATCTGGATTAGCCGGTTGCACAGCTTGTCAAAATCTTTTTTTTTTTTCAGAGATAGCTTTAATTCACAGGCAAGAAATACCACTCTGATGGCCTAAGTGGTTAGAGCATCTGCTTCAGTTGCAGGAGGTCATGGGTTTCAATCCTGGCCAAGTCATACTAAAGACTTAAAAAAGGGTACTAGCATCTGCCTTGCTTGGCACTCACCATTAATGGGTTAGTGTTAGGACTGGTTGGCCTGGTGTTAGGATAATGCAATTGGGTGGGACATGATGCTACATGTTGGTGGCATGATGCCTTAGTGCTGGACGTCACAATCAACTGCCACACTGCAGATATCATAGTGATATGACTGAAATGTTTTTAAAGCTATGTTAAAAATTCAAATCACACACACACACACACACACACACACACACACACACACACACACACACACACACACACACACACACACACACACACACACACACACACACACACACACACACACCTGATTAGGGATGGACCTGAATTTAATGGTAAAGAACTCAACCTTATGATTTTTTTTTTACAGGACTCTGATGAGGAAAGTTCAGATGAATCATGGACCAAAGTAGAGTCTCTTCCATCAATAGACGTAGATGACCCTATTGGAAGTTGTCATTCCCATTCCATTGAGCAACCTGATATGACACCAATCCTTGTTGCTAAGGTTCAAACTGCAGATATTGATGCCCATGAGAAATCTTTGCAGCTGGCAAATGAAGATGAGACTATAACAATTTTCACAGAGGAAATTTATCAGCATGCCAAGTTTCCTCCAGATATGCCCCTTTCAAAGAAAGTGAGACCAAAGGATGATGATGTCAGTCCTCAGTCAGAATTGCTGATCCCACAGTCTCCCAAAATGGTTGATCAAAACAGAGATTACACTCCATTTGCATCTGGATCTATACCCATAAGCATCACACAAATGAAATACACAGGCAGTCAGAGTCAGACTGGCTCAAGAGAAAATTTGACAAAAGATACAGATCATGACAGGACTCAGATGAAGACATATACGAAGAGCGGTTCAATTAATCTGTCAGCCAAACGCAACCCATGGTCTTCTCTACTTGATCCAAGTGTGAAAAATGAAGACATAGACAATGAAAGAAAAAGTGGACCTGGACATGAGAAATGGCACCTTCCATCCATTCCCAGTACAAAGAAAGTTGGAAGTGATGAAGATGAAGAGGGGCAAACTGACATTAATGAGAAACCTCAGGTTGCATGGTCACATGAAGATCCTACAATACATAAAGAAAAGTCTCTTTCACCAGTAAAGATACCATTGCCTTCAGGAGGACTTGACCAAGGAATGCAGAATTTTACACTACCAGATATGGAAGATAAAGCATCAAAAAAGGAAATTCATCAACTGACTACAGAAATATCCCCGGAGAGAATGACAATGCCGGAACAACAACAAATTATTGGAAGATATGTGCAAAATATGATAATTCCCCAACCACTTGCGGAAGTGCCATCACAAAATATGAACATGCCAACACCAACTATGAAGTTGCCCCAGCCACATGCAGAAGCAGCATCAGAGAGGCAGACATTGCCACAGACAAACATTGACACTCAACTGCCCCATATGATAATGTCCCAACCAATTACAGAAGTGTCTGTGCAGAGTGTGAATAAAGATCCTTTAACACCAAGGTCAGTAAATTCATCTATTCTAGCTGGGCAGATATATTCACCTGTACCAGCATGGTATGTAATGCCTGGGCAAGTGAATTCTTCTGGAGTCACAGACAGCCACAGGGTCCCACCTGGTCTTGCAGCTCCTTATCGTTACCCTTTGCAAACCATGCCATTCATCCCACCGCATGGATACCAAATGAATTATGGTCAAATTCCTTGGGGTCATTATGGCCTGACACATCAACAACCTTCACCTGCTGTTCAACATGCAATGACAACATCCTCACAGCCTTCATGCCCACCACCACATGCATCATTCATGTCCTTTATGCCTCCCTTGAGGCCACAAGTTGGTTCCCAGCCTCCTCAAGGATGTATCTCAGGCCTTGAAAAGCCAATAGATACGTTAGCGGTCACACAAGCTGGTCCAGTGGAAGAGGATGGCAACTATATGAACATGACTGGAAAAACTCAAAATATTAACTTTGCAGAGTATGTTGAGAAAACCAAAACAGTTGTTAGGGATGAAAGAGTGGCAGTTAAACAAAGTCCTACAATGAGGAAAGAAGATGACTCAGACATGAAGGAAGATAGACCTCAGTCTCAGATCTACCCCAAAGTAGCTGAAGATCCATTCCAATGCAGCAAAGACTCTTTGAAAAGCAAAGATCATCATAACAGAAGAAACCTCAGGGAATCTCAAAGGATTTCCCAAGATGACAGACATGATGCAGTGGAGGGATTTAAAAGTCACAAAGAAGGCTCTTCAGATGCTCAAGTGGATCACATTAAAAGGGGTATGAATATACAATCTAACAAGATAGTGGAAGGACCACCATCAGAGGATGATGTTGAGAGATTTTCCTCATTGGATAGTGAAGGCTATGAAAGATTTAAGGAAACAGATGATGCAGGTGAGTAGATGAATTTACTATATGGATTAATAGCGGCAAATTAATGGTATAATTTCATATAATGGTTAGTCTGAGTAGATTTATAAAGATTCACAAGTGCCATCTACTAGATGATGTATAACTTTGCATCTCCATTCATTTTCTTTTGATGTTGTTGTTTCTTTGGATAAACCCTCATCTTGTATGTATGAGGTTGAATGAATTCCTGATATCACCATCACTCTGCTTGCACACAAAGCAGTTTACTTGCTTAGAAATTGGCAGTTGCTTTCGTGATAATTTGAGAGAAAGTTTAACACTTCATTTTGTTTAATTTTCCCAGCTGCCCTCTGTTTATCTGAACCTTTTGTAAAAGATAATACACCACTCCCTCGATAACTCGCACCCTGATAACTCGTGAACCCGCTTATAATGCGGGGCCAGGCGTGGATCCCATTTTTTAAACCAGAAAAGACCCCAAAAATTGATCCCTATTTTTGAACTTGAAGAAAATCGTGATCAAAATTAATAATGGAAACTTCGATATATCACTTGTTTTATCGTCAAAAATGGTAGATAGGACCAGAAATTTTAATCAACATTATGAAATATCATATTTAAAAATAAGTCATACAATTTTTTTACATTTTCTTTCCAAACGGTAGTACACCGCAATTAACGATATGTAAGGAAATTTTGATCAATGAAAATGTCACTTACGCAGAGTGGAGGCAGTACTTTAATAAATAAATACCAATTAAATCATTTTTTTTTAATCAAACTAAATTTATGTTCTAGTTCTATCTTTTAGTTCCTTTTAAGTGTAATCATCATAAATACAACGTGTCCTCTTGTAATTAAACGTAAAACGTGCCAATCTGCCATAACAGCTATGTCCGCGGGCATTTCTCTGAGAACCTAATTAGGTGCCGACTGTGTTTTGATAACTGATTTGCAGAAGTATTTGTTGTTTTGTTGCACTGAATTAAAAGTTGGCCTCCTTTGTGTTATCACGTTAATTATGTCTTTTGAATCAAATAAAGGAGCTGGAATAAAAGAAAAGTTAAAAGGCATGAAAATCCTACAAATTTAAAATCTAGCGGCCCTGGTTGTATGTCGGGTGAACTCACTTCATTTGATCAATCACTGTTATAAATGTTATTGTGTATGTAACATAAACTACCTTAAATTAACAGACTCATTGGTAACTGTGATCAAAGATAACAAAGCGAAATAAATACTTCGTAAAATAAAGAGCTTGGTTTCACAGATACGGACCATTGTGGGCAAGTGAATTTCGGAGAATTCTTGAACTGGCACTTAGAGATATCCTCAAGGATGATAAGAAGTTTCATTATTACTTCCAATGAAATTATGACATCAATACTGTACTAACTGAACAATACAAAAATTGAGATTCGACGTAGACGATTGTCTCACAAAATAAATTTCGCGTGGTTTTGAAGAAAAGGAATCTTGTTTGGTGGTGTATCGACAGTTAGTCTAGTTTCCCGCTCTTTTGACTCCTGATTTGGCAGGATACCATTAAATACCACTCCGGGAACCAGACTCATCAAGAACACAAAAAGCAGTGACATAATACACAGATGTTTTGCGTACACGTGATGGTTGTTGAAACCAGTGGAACGATCTTTCACATGTTGGACATTTTGAAAATAAATGTTATTTACACAGAATAATGAACAACTTTATTAGAAAAGCGTGTTATTAAAAATTATTATCGACGTGATTGTAAAATGAGCATTCAGTCATTAAATGGCCCAGTTCCCTACCCCCCCGCGCTGTTTTCTCGATATCTAAGCAAATTTTTTCAACTTTTGGAGGTCCCTCGGTAACTCGCGCCCTTGATTATAGTGCGGTCTATGTTTGAGGACCCTGTTGTGTTTGAGTTATCGAGGGAGAGGTGTAGTAATAATATAGTAAATGAAAATTATACAAAATATATGTCATACTCCTTCAGTTTTGAAGATAAATAATCTATACTTAAATATTCACAATATTTCTATCCAAATAAAAAGTAGCTAATTGAAATCCCTAGAACGATCATTGAGAATGCTTTTCACTGTCTGTATAATGACATCTCCATTCTCACCAAATAAGATTATTCTTTATAAGTTAGTGTATTAGTGGATTAAGGTACCACTGGAACTCATTTGGATTACTCAGTATTTTTGGACTTGTGATAGAATCTTTTAGGACTGTTTAGGGTATCATACACATACTGTAAATTATTTTAACTTTCCAATTTCTATATTAGGGAAATAAATTATATTTTGAATTGTACAAAATTTTGTTGGTTTTGCTTGTTTCTGTTACTTAGTTTAAGACCATAGAGTTGTAACTATATATATATATATATATATATATATATATATATATATATATATATATATGAATGCAAATTAGCATTGTTAAATAACACATAGAAAGATTGAAAGTTTGTACTAAGCAGCACATATCACAAAACTAATTAAAATAAATACATTAATTAATGAATAATGTTATTTGCATTAAGTATTGGTCTAAGGAAAAAAGGTAGGATAGAATGTGGACTGTATAGATTAATGTTGGTACATATATGGAAGTTAAAGAGCTTGAGACAGCAGATATGAACTGTTGTCAAGATGAATTTACATGAGCATTAGGTATTGATCGCAACTCAAATGGAACATATATGAAGCTAGTTCAATAGTCACCAACCATTTATATTTCAGGCTGGGAATTGGGGTGGACTGGGAATTGTGTGATATATTTGTTTCCTTTACTTGAAGACAACTTTTTTCATCTAATTTAATAGATATTATTTTTTTCTATAAAGCAGAGCTCTGTAATTTTTTTGAGCTATTTGAGAGTCAGAATATTTTTTCTCATCAAAATTCTAGGTCACCCGACCTTGAAAATTAATTGGTGGGTCTTTTTGGCCAAAAAGAATTCATATGTCAGCTGACCATCCTTGTCTTTCATTGCTGACCTTAGCACTTTTTCCTGCAGGTTTAAAAAAACACAAAAGTTTCCAAAATTGATTTGTACATCTGAGCTGGTTTTGCCTGGCATTTGAAATGCTTAGTACATTATATATACTAATCATTATAAAATATATAATGTTTAAAGAAAAGCAAAACAAAAAAAAAAACTACTTACCTACCTACCCTAATTTTAAAACCTACAATTGGAAACACTTCTCTTTTTAGCCTTAGGCACTGATTGTTTAACACATTGCTTTCTCTTCAGAGGTTCTTTAACACCTGTGTATACAGTGATTATTTCATTCTAAGAAAAGGTACAGGTTTATAATAATGGCGACTATTTCATTATGATTTATAGCAGATTTAAAATCATAAGCACTGTAAATATCAGATCCAGATTTTGATCTGTAAGAAGGAAGCTGGTGTGTATTATTTTATAATGATTAGAAAGATCTATACCTGTTGATCTAGATTGCGCAAAATGGTAAAAATTATTACAGTGATTTTTCTTTACTGTTCATTTTATTGAAAATGGCTTGTACCTTTTATACACATACTTATTTACACTGGTATTAAAGAGACGATCTTATAAATAAATATTCATAAAAATGTCATGCAGAAGATAAGTGAGATAAGCACAGAGACATTTTCAGTGTAGATCTGCTTAACATTGGCCATTTTGTTTTTTTTTACAATATTGGTATGTACAAATTAATTCACAAACAAATTGATCTTTAGATTTTAGACAACTTCTATGCACATAAAATATTAGTATGTACAAGCAAATAGTTATTCCTTGTACAAAAAATTAAAGGGTATGAAAAATTACCTGAAACTAGCTGATCCTTCTGTCGTACTACAGGGAGCCATGGTATGTAAGCTGGTGGAGTGTAAGACTTGTAATTCAATAGTTGCAAGTTTGTTACCCACATAGGCAAGCCTGGGTTGTGTGCCTCAGTGTGTCTTTAGGAAAGGTACTTAGCTCCTATTCCTCGGCTTGATTAAGCAACAGTTTGCTGAAAGTGCTGTCAAAAACCAGCCAAACAACACCTCTTGAATCCAGAATAATGCAAAAATTAGCAGTTATGGAGAAGCAACTCTTAATTTACATTTTGTGCAGAATAAATACAATTTATCCAAAATCTTCTAAGAATATTATGAAATGCAGGTAGGTTTTGAAGCATTTCTGATCTAATTTATCATCATAGTTAGATATGTATGAAATAGATTAATTTATATATGGCAAATTGACAAATGACAGCATAATGAACATTTGAATATGTTACCATCTCTTTCTCTCGCTCTCTCATTTCCTTGACCTAACATTGCTAAGTCAGTCTATTTGATTTGACCCTTTTTTCATTTAGCCTCATATTATTAATTGCAATGTTCAGATACTTACATATTGTAAATGTATATATTAGAGCTGTTTTAAAGTACTTCATAAATTACCTGACAGCAGTTTGCAGAAGTACTAGACCAGATTCTAAACCTTCAAAACCACGTCCAAGTAGCTCAGCTGAATTTCCCTTACCGGCAACCCCTGGAGTCCAAAAGAAACCTGTAGATGTTGACATTCACAGGAAGACAGAGAGGCCACATGGCAAATCAGGTTTATTGTTCATTATCTCTTGGTATTAGAGTTACTGATTTGTACACTGATATTTTAAAATAATAATAATTCTATGATTATTTTTATACAAAATTCAGTTTACAATGCAGCATGTGTTCAAATCCATTTCTTGTTTTATTTTAGGGAATACCTATTTGCAAGACATTATGATTATTAAAAACTTAGTGTGACAACTTGGATATAATATTCAGGGTTCCCACGCTACCGGGAAATCGGGAAAAAGTCAGGAGAATTCATAATTTTTTTCCCATCCCTGAAAAGTCCTTGAATTTTGCAAATATTGACGAAAGTCAGGAAAAACCCAGGAATTTTCTGCCACCACTTGAAGCTCAAAACCATTATGTAATTGAGTTGTAACTGATCGTGAATTAAATTTATCAAGATCTGACCAGAATATTCGAAGGTTGCAGTATGGATCATTTGGGTGCTTGCCTTTAATATATTTGTTGAGTCAATCCAATCGCTCAGTGGATTAGATTTGTCTAGTAGACTTTTTTTCACAGACAGCTCGATATCCATATCTTTTCTTACATGGAATGTATGAAAACCAGTCAAGCACCACAAGAGGCCAGTATGGTGGCAGCAAAGGGAAACTGCTTACCAGATGGCTTAGCAAACTTAAACTTTGTTAAATTGAGTCATACCCACATGAAATCAATATGAAAATTATTTATTTTCTCAGAAATTGCTTGTATTAAAATCGTTATGTCTATAATCTGCTGAAAGACAAGAGCCATCAATGGCGTTGATGAAATTTGACCTGGTGCTCGTGATTTGCATTGCTAATCGCACGAGTACACGTATCTCACAACCCACATGTTCATGACATCATAAATCCAGTAGTTTCATGTTATCAATAATAACCCATTTCAAATGTTGCAGAAAAAATAAAAAATATTATTTGAAAGTCTTATACTAATTATTATAAAAATACAAACCCCCCCCTCCCAAACCCCGAAAGAACACAGTTCTCAATATTTATTCAGAGAACAACTAACAGGGTTTTGTTGTATCACGTGACTACAACGTTGACCTGTACTTTCTGCTTGATGAATCGGACTGGCCAGATTTCTGCGACAGTGACAAGTTTCTTGTCGCTGTTCTCAAAATAAATATGTTGACAGCTATATGTTCCTTCTGGTTTTTACAAAAGGTATCTGACTTTCCTTTAATATAATTGAATTTTTGTACAACAGCAGTATAAAAAGGAGTTGATATCACATGACTATTGGACTTCCGATGTCGTTTGAGATTTGTGAAGTCATGTGACTAGTTCTGCAAAGTATCAGGTCAGGTTTCATCTGTGCTGAAGTTTCATCTAGTCTGTCCGTGGATTAAAGACATAATGATTATAATACTTGCCATTTCTGAGAAAATAAACCATTTTCCTATCGATTTCATGCAGGTGTGAGTTGATACAACATCACTTAAATTTGCTAAGCCCGTTGGTAAGCGACTACCATATGCCACTACCGCACGGTGGCGGCAAATTCCAAATTTCGAAATGCAGTAGCTGATCCCACACCCCAACCTAAATGTCCAAATGTGAAAAATGGGATGGGAATATTTGGAGGAAACCCGGATTAGAAAACGGACTGCTATTCATTTTAAGCTAACTTTGTTGTCAAAAATGTCGAATCTCTGAGCTGAACTTTGGTGCAAAACTATTACACAGTGACATGTAGCTTGAAGCATTGGTTTCCGATCTTAAATAGGACTTGGTAGAAATGGGAAATTGTCATCACTTTTATTATATATTAAAGAAAGATACGAGTCCCTCTATCAATACAGGTTTGAGGGCTGGTTTATCTAAGTACAAGAAGATATGATTTTGCAGAAAATTCAGTTCTTGTTTATACAACAATACATAATTTTGAAGGTCTTTTGTCAAAATTTAAATCAACCCTTTTGTAAATATTTTTTAAATGATGGATTTTTAACCAGATCATATTAAGGAGTTTAGGTTATTTGAAAAATCTTGTTTGGGTATTTTAGGTACAGATTAATTGAGGGTTAAACTTTTTTCATTACAAGATAAGATTCTAATACTTTGCATTTATTGGTTTTTCATACTATGATGTGAAAAATTTACTTCATATAACACGATTATATATTGCTTTAGAATTCTTTAGAATTAAAGGTTTGAAAGGAAACAAAACTAATTATACCGGGTATGTTTATTATGTTGTTTCCACGTAGCAACATAATGCAGGTTAGCAAGTCAAGTTAGAATGTTTATTCCGTAGATTGGAAATGACTTTGCATGCCAATTTATAGGAATATAGTCCAATTTGTTTCGTGTGATACATTTTATGGTTTTGTACATGATCATCTTTTCTGACTTAGATGTTTTGGAGCATCTTGAAACAGAAACATCTTTAGATTTAGAAAATGCATGTTTTATAATCTAATATGTTCTTTAATACCATTCAGTAACGGCCATGTCTGAATCTTGAAAAAAATTAATTTCATCCCGGAAAAACCCTGAAAATGACCTGGAAATTTATATTTAGAAAAGTGTGGGAACCATGGATAATACTGTTCAGTTTTTTCCACACCTGCGAAAAATATCAGCTTATACATGCAACAATTACATTTTTTTTCGTATCCGTATTTGGGGGTGGGTGCAGCTACATTATGCTGCAATAAAGAAGACTTGTTGCATTCACATGTACTTAAATTTACACCAGTTAAGGCACTGCTCAATGAATTCTTCATGACCATAGAGTAGTCATGTCTGTCTGTCCATCTGTACAGCTGGCTCTGTGTCAGCAATTTGGTTTCAGCAGGATAATTTTCTGGGAATTGTTGGATTTGAACCAAAGCTGGCAAGTTGATTTTTATTGATAAGAACTGGATATGTAGCAGTGTTAAAATATGGCAAACATAAGGGCAGATATATTTCCTAAATGGGAAAAGAAAAAGTAGTTAAAGAGGTGATATCTCAATATTAGCAATACCTAGTTTTTAATTTACCTAACCTTTTCATCCTTCAGTTTGGCTTTATTTATTGTCTCTTTCAGGTTTTATTTTAAGCTTCATATATCTCTCTTAATTTTTATACATTAGGCATAAGGCAGAGCATATCTTATTTGATGTCCATCCATCTCTCTGTTATCAATTTAGTTTTTGCAGAATAACTCAACATTGTCCATCAGTTATATCTCCCAAACTTTGTTGATTGCTTGCACATGGTGTAAGGAAAAGGTCAAAGATCAAGGTCGATGTTACTGGAAGAAGAGAAATGGTTTCTGCACAGTCACATTAATGCAGCGTCACAGAGGTTCCACTCTGCACTTATTATACACTTCTGAGAAAGGGATCGGTTATAAGATTAATTTTTTTCATTGTCAACATGCACAGTGGAAGTAGTCCAAAGTAAACTAACAATAGCAGTTATTAAAATAGGGAAAAATTAATTTTGACAATATAGACAATACCAGCTTTGGAAAAGTACAATAAATGAATTACAAAATATATAAACAGTAAAAAAAAACAATGATGTGCTTGTTGTTTTCCAACTTAACATTGAAGTCCAGGAAGTGAAAATGACAGTGGAGCTAGCAGTCCTATTTGAAGTGCAAATCCAAACTAAGGCCAAGCTTTACACCCCATAAGCCAAATTATGCCCTTCAATAATACACCAAAAAAAAGAGAATTAAAAGATATTGTAACAATACCATAGACTACAGTGTCTTTTTTAAATAATCCATATAACCAGTGAAGAAAACTTGGGAAATTCTTTTTCTTTAAAAATCACACCCTGTGCAAATTTCAAAACTATAGAGCAGAACCCTAAAACAAACATTATTTGTGCATTTGCTTTTTTCTTTTTTCATATTATCATGTATAATTTTCTCAATAAAATGGTACAATAACATTGATGTTATGTATGAAAATAAGCTAATTATGCAATTTTATTTCTGCCTATCATGTTAAGATGTATGTCCATCCTTCCTATTCTGTTGCTGCAAATTACCTGGAGTATTTCGTTATCTCCCATTACTAAACCTTGGCAAGCAGTTTGCATTTGGGACAAAGAAGAACTTATTGCTTTAAAGCACAAAAGTCCAAGTATGTATACCATTTAATTGTTTAAATAGAAATGGATTTAATTGTTTAAATGAAAGTGGAAAAAGTTAGAAAACACCTTAAGAAGCTAACCCATTTTATATAAATGCTAATATGTAGTACTTAAAGATAAAAGAAAGATTTTAAAAGGTTGTAAAAATATAAAGGTAAAATGTTTGCTCAAATCTTTAAGAAGATCAGTCCTTCCAAATTAAAGTATATATTTTCTGATGCACTATAGAAAATAAAAAGGTACAAGATACTCTGGTTCTGTCGAAGTATTTACAATAAAAAATGGTTAAAATGGTAAAGGTGTTAATACATTGGATCGAAATTTATTATATAAACTGAATTTTTGGTCAAGGTATTTGAGGCAAAGAAGTCACATATTTATTTTAAGGTCAGTAGGTCAAAGGCCAAGATAACATTGAAAGAAATACAAATTATTTCCACAAAACTTCTGAAGTTCTGTGCCACTTGCCTAAACTAAACTTTGTAGATGGCTTGCAGTTCAGACTAGGAAAACAATATTGATTTTAGGTTTAAATGGTGAAAGTGAACATGACTCTATGAAAGAAAATGGTTTCAATGGTTTCTATAAAATAGCTCAAGTCCTGTGTCACATACTGTGACTAGATTTTGTGGAAAGTTTGCATTTGGTGTAAAATGTCAAGATAAATGTGACTGTAGCTTACAAAAGCTTTTGGATGACTTGCATGTTGGGTGAGAAAGAAGCCAGTTGATTTTGCAATTTAAAAGGTCCAAGGTCAGAATCACCGTGACTGAAAGAAAGAGAATGTTTTTTTGGGGATACAAATTTCAGTTGTAGAGCACATACCTTGACCAGAGTTTGTGGAGGGTTTGCACTTCTGGAATGCAAGAAGCTTGTTGATCTTGGGTTCAAAAGGTCAAAGGTCAGGATCATTTTGGCTCAAAGGAAAATGGGTTTTGCAAATAACTTTTGTTCTAGAGTAAGTTCCTTTACCAGAAGTTGTGGATGGCTTGCACTTAAGGTAATGAAGCAACCTGTCAAGTCAGGGGTCTAGAGGTCAGAGGTCATGGTCTGGGTAAGTATAAACAGAAAACAATGGTATCTGCAGGTTAATTAACTTTAGTTCAAGACAGCATATCTTGAGCAAAGGTTCATGTCATTGAGATCCATTGGTTAATAATTTTCACAGCTTGGGCCTACATAGGGAACAGTTAAGCACTGGGAGGTTTATAATGTGCTGTTCATAGTACTCATTTTTTTTCTGAAACTTTTTATCTATATACATGTATTTGGGTCTTAGCAGATAGTAAGACTGTTCCTGTATTGTATCATCAGACAATATGTTACAGCAGTATCATAAGGTCAAATAGAGGCAATTTCACCATCATAGTTTTTACTCCTGTGTAGTTGTGCATTGTTTGTTTGATTGTTAATGTACCTAACCATAAGATCATGTCAGCTCAGGTATTGTCATCAAAATCATTATGTTTTACATTGATCTACACATCCAATTTCCTTATTTCAGCTCCAAACACTTCTAACCACCAATGGTCCACACCCTCCAAAAAAAGAACAAAAAATACAATCAAAACAATCCTATTTCAGTTTAGACAAATGTATAAGAGACCTTCGTGGAATTGAGGCCTTTTATTTCTATAGAAATTATACCAATACACCATACATTTTTAATGACTGGTACATTACGTATACAGTGCAGCCTGTAACTAAGTTCTCAAAAACCATTGAAGAGAATTGATACAGATGTTAACTGTCAGTTGTTTTCATCAAAGTTTTTGAAATTTATATCAGTGACATGGATATTTTTTCAGATAGACCAGGATTCTAAAATGTACTGGTTGGAAATACAAACTTTCTCAAAACAAAACTGAATTTTAGCAAGTTTAACATAGAGCATTCCATACTTGTCCAGATATTTGGTCAACTGTTCTTGCATTTTGCTTCTTGGTAAATGTCTGCTGACTGAGCATGAAGTCTGAATACATCTTGGATCTCTTGTTCTCTTCAGTGTATGTGTATGTAAATTTGAAACAAATACAGTTCTTGCATAGTCAGTTTTTCTAATCAAATGTATACTGAAGTAATTAAATTTAGATGCATTAATTTGATAAAGATTATTCTTTGCACACCAGTATTGATCATGTACAGTCAACCTTGTGTGAATGAATCATGGTCTCGAGAGAAAGGTGATCTCTTGTTGGAGGTCATTTCTGTATATAACTGAATAATTCTGAGCACCTAGAATCTGGGCTTTCAAGACAGGAAGTCTTTCATTAACGTAGTTTCTCAAGTCAGTTTTTACAGTATCATAACATGTATTGCATGTATTGTTTATGTATCATGACCAAAACTGCAAAATCTAGATTTTATATAGTGCCTGGTTAACCATTTAAAAATCTTAACATTTTTTATGTATCTTATCCCATCAGTTGCTAGAGAGATTGAAAGTAAACCCCAGAAAGAGAATGCTCAAACTCCGAGGATGATCAGAGTCTTGGGCTTAGCAAAGTCTGTTTCCCAGGATGCTCTGGAGATGTTCTTTGAAAATAAAAAGAGGTGTGGTGGTGGAGATATAGAGAAGCTGGAATGGGGAAGAAATAAGAGAGAGGCTTTTATTACCTTCAAAGATCCCTCAGGTAACTTTGGTGAAAGCTTAACTGTGTAGTAATATTCATATTTGACAATGTTTTTAACTTTTGAACTATATACTCAAACAATAGAGAAAGCTAACCTGAAGCTTTCATTCTCATGCTAATGACTTCATCAGCAGACAGATTTAATCTCTACTGACTGTTTACATCGCTTGTTGGATGTTAACAGATTGTTCCAGATATGTGGCAGGTTGTATCCCTCAGGTAAAGTTACTTCCACTCTATATCCATTTTGTCATGTTTATAATAGTTATTGTCATAATTGTCCCTTTAGAAAAATGAAAAATGATTTTTCTATTTATTGTTTATCTATTACAGTAAAACTCTCGTAAAATTATGCTAGATTAACAGAAATAGATGTTCAAAAATTTGCCAGTAATTTAAACAAATAATCTTAAGATTGATCCCAAAAGATTTTTCCTGGCAAAGTTTTAATTGGTCCCACATTTTTGTCTTGATCAAAGGTGGCATTGTTCCCATGAATTTGAACACCTTCAAAATTTATATCTCTGACAGTTTGTTGTTTATTATTGGGACCTGTACTAAAACACAAGTGGAAGAGCCATTTAGTCTTATCAAAGCCTTTACTTCTATGATTAAATCTGATTAAATATACAGGATTTTTTTAAGTAAGCAAAGAAAGAATTGCACATTTGTTTCATAAATCAAACATTGTTGGTTAATATAGTTTTTGAAAATTGAATGAAAATTGGATAGAAAAAGTCAGAGTAATAAAGAGTTAAATTTGTATTTGTTTCATGGTACTTTATTTCTATTTGTCCTACTCAGTTTGGCAGGTTTGCATCTGGCCACCTAATTATAACAATTCCTGTATATCTGGTGATCACACTGACTCTCTGTCAGATTGTAATCTCATTTATGTTGTTGTTGATTGACAGATTGGCCAAGGGTTCAGTTTCATGATGGATGACTGTGATGCTGAGTGTGGTACAGAGAGCATTAACCCTTAAAGGCCTTGGTGTGGCATAAGTTTCACTGTTGGTTGAAATCCCATAGTGCTTGCTGCATCATTTGCTTTTGTTATCAGCTAAGCACCTTTTTATATATCTGGTTACTCTAGTTTGACACCAATAGTTGTGAAAATAACTTTATTTTGTATATTGGGCCCAGGAATATGCATACTGTTATAGTTTTACCATGCATTTAGAAGTTTTACAAATGC
Source organism: Megalonaias nervosa (assembly GCA_016617855.1). Classification (NCBI taxonomy): domain Eukaryota; kingdom Metazoa; phylum Mollusca; class Bivalvia; order Unionida; family Unionidae; genus Megalonaias; species Megalonaias nervosa. The sequence goes on from JAECUM010014388.1 coordinate 25,521, forward strand.
TTGGTTAAAACACAGGCTACATGGAAAACTCAAAATGGTTGACTCACAACATGATTTAAATCCAGATAATTTCATTTTTTGGGAGGCAAATAGTGGCTGATGATAGTAATGATGGCAGTGATTTTGAAAGTTTGAAGTTGATATGATTATTGTTGCTAGGAAAGTGTTTCTGAAAATACCAATGAGTGATTTGAACCTGAAAATGATGTTGAATATGAGTGACTATTTCAACTAAAAATGCAACAAAAATATAGATGAAATACAAAGGTAATTTCTAATTTTACCTATATTTGCACCTGAAGAATAAATATGATAAAGTTACATATTGTGACTTGATGCTTATATTAAAGTTCATACTGTATATACTCGCGTATAAGCCTGTTCATGTATAAGCCGACCTCCAGACTAAACAGGTATACCGGTAAACACTAAAAAGTGCATGACCCATGTATAAGCTGACCCTCAACTCCGAGACATCACAAGATGCACGAGGTAAGTTCTCAATGCATTTATTTAGGCAAACTTATATTAACAAATTACACGTATACTTATCTTGGGGTTGGCATGTATGATTATTAAAAAGAAATGGCATAAACGTGTTTGAAACAATTTATTTAATTTTCTGTTTTCTTATTGTTTTTGCCTAATTTAGATTTGTGTATAATTTGTTCAAACGATGAGAAGAATTTAGCAATCATGAGTTGCTGTAACACTACCTCTCCCTTTTGACATAAAACTAAAATAGATTGATGTTGATCCTAGTTGATCTATAATGAGAATTTTAGCCTTTATTATTACCACTCTTCGTGAACATGTAAGTTATGCTGGTTATGTGCCATGTACAATTAAACATGCGTACCTTTTCATAAATATTACCTCAGTTTGTAGGATCGCTTATATCACTGAAAATGAGTAACTCGTGAGTGCGTGGTTCAATGTAAGTGAAAGAGCTATTAAAGGACTAGCTGAAATTTTATATGGAAGAATGTAATTTGGTCAAAACAATGAATTAAGCAAAATCTGCATCTAATATGTTTGGGAAAAAATAAGCATTTAAGTGACGCTAATTGCATGCTTTGCACTGTGCAAGTACAGTACATTATAGTTCAGCCTGGTCTCCCGAGTAAAGTCAACCAGCCCATGAATTATGAAGTCTGTATTTACATTTATTTTCTTCTGTGTTAGAGAAATCAGAAAATATGCACAGGCAAAATAATAACAAAATCAATCATAGTACTTTATAACAGTTTAATAAGTGTCAGGTCATGCATATGTCTTAGGATACAGAAAAAATATTTTTTCGTCTCCCAAAATTTACAGCTATTACAGTAGTCAACAAAAAGACTTAAAAACTGTCAAGTTTAGACAATGGCCCATGGACAAGCCGACCCCCCCCATTCTTCCAGGCCTTTATTTTTTCCTAAATTATTTGGCTCATACACAAGTATATACGGTACTTCACCAAACATGTTTTTGCAGGGGTTTGTTTAGCTGTTATGTGCAGTAATTAAAACACATGTGATATCAAAGCAGCAAGCAATTGTCAGTTCTTTTCTCAAACAATTCAGCACTGAGGGATCTCTTCAAATAAAACTATAAACACTATAAGTATGACCTTTTTGGCATATTATGTAATTTAAAGAAAAAAATTACACAAACAATTTTAAAAACTTTTTTTAAACAAAATTTTAGTTGTGCAGAGTGTGTTGAAGAAACAAGAGGGAGAATCATTCTACTTGGAGAACATGAAGCTGACAGTTGAGGGGTATGTCCCTCCACCTCCAGATCCCCATAGACTTTTCCTGGTAAATCTCGGCTCCAAAGTAACACAGGAATTATTGTTTCTCTATCTGGAGTCCCGCTGTAAAGCAGTACCAACTGATATTCGCTTTGGAAGATTACCAGGAACAGCTTTAGTTACCTTTTCTGAACCACCAGGTATGCAAATTGTGAATGTTGAAGCTACCTGGAACACCAGTATGTCGGGTGTTTTTGAAAGTAGTATTATTTAACCAGGAAAAGTTTTTTTATATATTTGGAAAATAAGCCAAAAATAATGAAACCACATTTTATCCTTTCTTGTTTATGTGTAGAATAGTTTATGTCCAGTTTTATTTATTTGATTTAGATCTGCTTGAATCAAACTTGTTACCTCGAGTACACTCAAAAATTGATGTGCCATGCTGTAAAATATATAAAGTAACATATAAGGTCAGTATTGCAATTTTAGGTGTCAAAATAAGAAGCTTCTTACAAATCATACAAATATCCTTTTGTTCTTTGTAACCAGTATGCAAAATTTTACTGGATTTTTAACATTCTGAATTGAGGCATTTTATGCAAGAGAGGGCAGGAACTGAACATCATCCGTCACTCTGTCGGCCATGACTTTTTTTCTTGTTGGCCAATTTCACTAATGAGACCACCCCTTTAACAGTTGAAGAAGGTTGATACAATCTGTTGTATACACTGGTGTGGATAGAGAAATCCCCAACAAGGGTCAGAATTATGAAGCAGGAATGAGGCTTTGCCACATTATTGCCAAAAGAAAAGTTTAGGTACTGGAGTGGGATTTCCCTGATCACACACTAGTGCATATAACTGAATATTGCTGTGTCATTGCTTCATCAATTAATGTGGTTAAATTCATAATGGAAGATAGATTGCAATGTCCTAGCAATTAAATGAAATGAACATCTTACACATGTACCTCTTAGTTGTAGGTAAATGATAAATGTTTTATTTGAGATCATCAGGCAGACATATTTGTGACAAAGCTAGTATCCCACATGGCTTTCTCACATGAGCAAACTGCATAGCAAACTATATGTTGTATACAGATAAAATTGGGAGAAAAATGTTTTTGATTGTGATTGTCCCAGATATTTATTTGGTGCTTTTGGTAAATGTTGATGCAACAACATGAAGCTGTGTGTGATTGGATTTAGTAAAAGCACCTAACACAGTTTTGTGAATGAGATGTATATTTTTAATGCAAATGAATGATGAATGAATTTGACACCTCACTCTTGTACAGAAAGTGCAACAATGCATATAACACAATGGCTATCATTCCTCAATTGAGCCGATTAAAGCATATATTTAAAACAAATATTCATAAATGATCCTATATTTTAACGGCTGTTATCAATGTTTTGAATTTACCAAAAATTACAATTCAAATATATAGATCTATCAACAAATATGATCAAGGTATGGAATATATCAAAATATATGATTGATACATGGAATTATAAACAAGGATTTGTGAACATAGATGATCAAGGTATGGAATCCATCAAAAGATGCTTGGAATTATAAACAAGTATGATTGATATATGGTGTTATAAACAAGTATGGTCAATAGATCATTCCTCAGCTAGTATGATGGAAGTATGGTTGATTTTCAGATATATAGTGACATTGAATTTGAATAGTTTTTATGCATATAGTGACTTTGATGTTTAAGTGAAAAAAGTGAATATATGGTGGCATTTATTTCTTGGCATCCAGTCAATGAGCAGGAGATGTTTCAAATTTTGCAGCTGTTATCAAATGATCAAGATATGTTCTTGTGTGATCTCTCAATAACCTCCCTATCCAGCTGACCCATTTGTCCAGAATCTTTGACCCATCACTCTGAGTAAACTATTATCATCCTTAAAACCAAGGTCACCATTGACCATTGTATTCAGGTAACAGCTAAAAATACAGTGAAAGAGCCATGTAATACATGAGACAAATTCAAGTACAAATACAACAATACACATTACACATGAATCAACATAATTACACGTTAAATTCTTTCTGAAGAACAATTTTGTACTAGATTATTATTGTAGTAGCCACTTTCAAGCATGAATCTATCTCCAACAAGAATATTCCACTGGATTATAAGAATTCAGATATTATTCATTATTTAATGCATACAACATGCAATTGAATTCAGCTTGTCTATTTAGCATTAAAATGTCAGTCTTGGAACAGACTATTTGTTATCCAATAAGATTGTGTTATGTGACAAAGATCTGACTTTCTAGAAAATTTAGAATGATTTTCAAAACATTGAATATATCAAACAAGACTCATCTGAATTGTGATCGTAAACAGAAGATTTGGGCCATAATTACTTTGGTAATGGTCACATCCATGGCCAGATAAAATCGAGGTGAAATGGGTTCCTTACTGCCAGCATTTTTGTTCATACATTGGTGAGTGAACATAAATCAGCATTTCAAAATTGCTGTGGTTAAACATACATACCAGCCATTATGGTTTTGGTGTAGTCATTAGTTTTTTTTTATACCAAATTACGTTTTTTGTGAGACTGTATAGGGATTACACCGATTTGCTACATTGAACAATAAAACAAAAATAAGGCAATAAAAATTGTTTTGTCATTTTATTATCATCTATTTAATTCCACTAATATAAATTTGAGAATATTCTTAAAAAAGTGCTGTGTAAGAATAGCTGAGCATATTTTCGTTATTTGCTATTTATAGCAACTGTATATGAGCCATTTTGAAGAGAAACGGGTTTCTTCAAAAGTGAACTTTGCCCAATAGATTAATTTTATTGATAACATAGTTATTTAGTGAACCAGTTTATGTTTTTAAAGAAAATGGTGCCAGATATTAAGTGAAATGCTTTATGGTGTGAGTTGTGGATGTAATATGACAGAAATGTTTGAGCTGATGGATCTTTTCAAACTTCAAAACATGTCAGATCAGAAAAGTGACAACACCGCTTTACAAACTTTAAACGAAGAAAATGAGAGTAATGTAATACATCGCTCTGAGCACCTGACCATGATCATTGCAGAATTACAGTTCACGATCATTCAGTGAAAGTTACACATGTAGACTAGTTAAAGTGAGTGCTGAATATAAATAATTTTTCAGTATATTTTGTGTTTGTTTTCTGGTTCTAATCCACATGGATTTTGCCCTTTGTGACAAGAATTTTGATCAGCTGCAGAACCAGGTTAGTCGTAAAAATGTATCTTTTTTATACATGCTGTAATTCTGGCATGTAATATAGATTACACTTTTTATGCCCAAATTACACTATTTGGCCACTTATAATAGCAATAATGAAACTTATGTCTTGGGGGGGGTTGGGGGGGTTGGGGTGTTGGTTGGGTTTGACATGTATGGTTAAATATAATACATTCCTGGAGTACATTGTATATATCAATGAAACCTGTCTGGACTTTTGTTCACATTTATAGGGGACTGACATTTTTGTAGATACAGTTAGGTGGCAGTTGAAATTATCTAGTTGTGAAACTAAAAGGAAATCAATAAAATATATTCTAGGTCATTCAGAAGCTGTGATGTTGCTGTGGTCTTAAGGGAAGAGCTGTTTATTTACCCAGATGTATTGTTTATTTGGATTCTATTCAGAGTATTGAAACCAAATCCCTATCTATACTGTATTTAAATTGTAAAGAGACAAAGTCAGTTTTAAAAAGTCATGATCTGTATATGTGACTATATTTGGGTTAAAGTGACCAATATAAGCCTCAGTCATGAAATTATTGTTAGGAGTTTTGCAGGCTTTAAACTTCTTTGAAAATTAAGATTGAAGTGAGTATTTTATCCACATGATTTTAATAGTGTACTTAATTTGAAAGCACATTTTCTAACGATTTGCTTTGAGAGTCTCAGTCATCTTTGTGTGAATATTAAGCTGGATCAGAATTTTTAGCACAAGTTCACCTATACAAATTACAGGAGAGCTCATGTAATGACCCCAGAATTGGTTCAGTATTAACGTTGGTGGTTGTAGATGAAAGGTTAATGTTTCGATACATACAAAGGAAATATGCATTAAATTCTATTTCTGTGTGCTTATTAGAATATGCCTGGCCTATTTAATAGTATTGTATCCAGTTTTGACTGATTTCTATGAAGCTATGATTTTCTTAAAATTTGGAACAGTTTGGTCTTTGTCACTGGTTTGCATAGGTGCATGGGTGACCAATGCTGTGTTCTGACACCTTTTGTTACCTTTGTCCATAAATGTTTATGTAACCTTTGTCTTGTTAGAGGTGTTGTTGCTGTGGATAATGAACTCACTTTTAAGTAAGGCCTAGAAAGAAACATCTGAGCCATTGGGGCTTGAACATATGACACCGTAGTTTCAGTTTTTTGTATCAACCATCCCTATAATCCATTTGGTTATTGTTGGTTACACCTTAAAGTGCAAAATGTATGTACTGTTTATGTGCATGCAGTTAATCCTTATTTAAGTGAACACATGATCTTCATAGTATGTGTAAACTAATAACTGCAGATGTTGTTCATGCAGAATTCTACTTTTAGATGTTGAGCTGCTACTGAGGAAGGTGAAGGAGAAGGCACTTGAGGGACAATATATTGAAGTTACAAGAGTCCCAGTGACTCGCTGTGTACAGCTGACAGGATTGCCCCTAACAACCAGCAGGGACACAGTTGAATTGTATTTTGAAAATAAAAAACGCAGTGGTGGTGGCTCAGTGGCAGACATCAAATTTGGAAGGGACAAACAGTCTTTTGTTGTTTCATTTGAGAATGCTGAGGGTAAGGCATTATTATATCTTTTAAATTCTTTTAAAAATTAATACACCTGAGAGAAGCATAAAGGCTTCTTGGTCAAAAATAGAAACATAGTGAAAAATAGAAACATAGTTTGCATCATATGCACTGGATTGGAATGGGAAAATCCCACCCTGGAGCGAGAATATGTTGGCAGGAATGAGAGTTTAATGAGTTCCTGGCAACAGATTTGATTCCTTGAGTGGGATTTCCCTAGCCCATATTGACAAAATATGATGGATTATTTTTGTGGGTTCTAAATTGGTTTCTCTTTGCTGATTCAAAACCAATAAACATCTGGTCAAAGTAGCTTGTCCTTGTAGATATCTCAGTATATTACCAACTTATGAAAATGAAATTTGTAGTACCAGCAAACACCCTCCTGTCATGTATATCATCGTATTTTTTGTACCCTGGTAACCTAAACAAATCGCCACAATTTTACTTTGATTGGATGTTTCATTATTGCTCCTCACACTAAGGTATAAATGGACTAATAAGGCCAGATTGGGTTAGGAGAGTTATGGTTGTCTTGTAGCATCATTTAGAATCATGGAATTACATCTCCATTTATGCCCTAGGTTCTGATTGTGATATATTAACCACCCAACCAAAAGCAAACATTCAGCTTACTTTCTGTCTTGAAAATAAATGACTACACTAAAATGTCATACAACAAATTCTTTTCAGTGAAATTTTAAGTTAAAAATAATACATTATAAAATACTTGCTCTTGAAAATACAGATAAGTCTGTTGAAATCTGATTCATCCTTTCAGATTAAGGGTAATTTATATAGTGACAAAACTATATATTTGAATAATTATTATGCAAAATTTGTGTTTAAATTTATCTCTTAACATAATGCACAATGTTTATTATTTGAGATAGCTACCATAAATTATGATGTACATCATGAGATCTATAAATTAGATGCTAACAAGGTAGGTCTATTTCATTAATAAACTTCAGGGTCAGAGTATTAGGAAGGGGCTGGTCATCAATTGCACTTCAGTATGTCAAGAAAGATAGGTTGACTTGTCTTCTTCTGAATTTACACTGCCCCCTGCCCCCCCTTTACCCATTGAATGCAACATGCCTGAAATGACTTGAAGGATCATTATAAAGGGTTATTATGTTGTACATGCATGATTTGTGGCAAATTTGTTGCCGATTAAATTACCATATCTGTCTGATATTATGATTTGATTTGTACTCTGACTTCTGTGACTTTTATGATCTACAAGAATTTACACATTGACCTAAATGCTCAGAAGGATAGTATACAAAAGTCTCAAAAAAGTCTTTGTGTTGAATATTGGAAATTAAAAACATGTCAGTTAATGGTTTGATCATTAGGAGATAGGTTCGTTAGCATGAGGAATAACAGTTGACTGTATCTGAAGATATTTATTTTCCATGCCGGTAACTTTTCAGTAATCTTGCAGATTAAAAAAAAATTGGAAGACTTTTAGAGATTAAGGCCACTATGAGATAAGACTTTCACATGTCATTCTCAACAGTAAAATTTGACATATTCCATGAAAAACACATTCACAGTAGGTACATAATATATTTTTCATAAGAAATGTCATTATAATCATTGAAGTCTGTGGTAATTTTACATACAGAATTGCATTACAATATGCCAGATGGTTGTGGTGATATCTGATATTTGATTTCCTTCTTATTTGAAATGTTTGTGGAGATATTTGATTGTTAAAAGCAGTAATCATTGAAGTCTGTGGTAATTTTACATACAGAATTTCAATACAGTATGCCAGATGGTTGTGGAGATATTTGACTGTTAAAAGAGTAATCATTGAAGTCTGTGGTAATTGTACATACATTACAGTATGCCAGATGGTTGTGGATATATTTGCTGGATGAAAGTAATAACATCCAACATGAAGACTAAAATCAGAATGGTAGGAAATCCCAGACTCCACCTGCATACCACCAGCTTTCAATCAAATAATTATTTACCAATGGATCAATGCCCACTCTGAAAGCAGGTTCTGTTATGTTATATAGTCAGTGTTGCTAAGTTTTTCTGACTATAAGGTACTCTTGCTAACTGATGGTCTGTCACTTTGGCTTATTGTACCCCATAATTTGTACAGATTCAAAGTCTTATAACACTATTGTTCATTAAGTGTTTCTAAAATCTTCCATATGAATCAAGAATTACTCTCTCATAAACAATAAAATGTTTTTAAACAATGCTCAGATTGGAAATAAAACACTTTGCTAATTAATAGGGATAGTTAATCTGGTTTAGAGATTCATCAGTAAAGAAAAATATCTCAAATAGCACATGCTGCCAGTTCTTAAACTGCAGTGGAAGCCAAGTTGCTATGTAAGCTTTCCATATTCAGACATAATTGTTCAAATGTATGTATTTTGTAGAATTTGAGTTGTCATAAGAAAAGGAGTTAAAACATTTCCACACACTGGTTTCATCTTCTATGTACTGGTAGTTCAACCTTTCCTAAACATAATCAGACTAGTTTTAGAAAATTAGAACTTAGCATTCAAAGGATTCAACCTGGGTTTGAAGGGAACACATGCCATAAATACTTGCTTATAAATCAAGTCCAACTACAGACTGCACATTCACAGATCTGCCATTGCATCATGCACTGGCAGATCTAGGTCTGTGCAGTTTGTTAGGAGTATTCAGTGGAACAAGCATCATAAACCCTGATATGTTGCTGCATTATGGGATGGCAGATCAGTGTGTATGTTTTTTGTAGTTTGACTTGCTTATAAGCAAGTACATACTGAATATCTGTCTTAAATGTGTCCATAAAAATTGCAGAAATGAAATACAAAAGAAGAAATTATTTTGAGAATCACTGTAACCTTGAACCTTTTGACATAGTTTGATTTTACCTTCGGTTGAAGAAGGTGCTTGTGGTCTTCTGGTGTGATCAATTTTGTCTCATTTAGTTATAATTACTTTGTCTGTTTTACTAAGGCAGCAATTATTGAATGGCAGTGTTTTCTTCTTACAGATGCTGAAAGAGTATGCATGAGGCCACACACAATCGACAAGAAAGACATTCAAGTTTGCCTGTATTATGAATGCTTTGATGATGACTTGGAAGCAGAGGAATTTTCTGACTTAACCCATGAAACAGAGAATACAGTGAGCAAGTTGAAGTTACCAGATTCAGTTGAGCTGAAAGATTTTAACCATCAGATCATCAGGTTTCTGTTAAAAAATGAAAAGCACAGATATATGTTTGAAAAGAATATGTCCGATGTATATGGTGTTGCCAAATGGCCTTCATCTTTAGAGGACTATGTCATAATTGAATGCAATGTAAAGGTAGAGGACAAAAATGCCAGGTTACTTTTGAAGGACTGGAGTATAAAGGTTCTGGACAAGGTGAAAAGTTTTGTAGCTGGTATTGATGTGGCCGAATTGAACCTAATAGAAATGGCATGGCTTCGAGTATTAAAGGAACTGCGAAACATTACTATTGACAATCCCGAGGATGTGGGGGTGTTTTTAGAGGAAGAGAAATATAACATTACATTAGCAGGTCCAAAAGCTGCTGTCGAGAAGTTAAAGAAAACAATCCTGGTCATGATAGCTAAGGTTGAAACTCAAATAGAGCTTGAGAATCAGATGGTCACAGAAACAAAGCTGATGAAGACATATGAGATGACCTTGCTAAGAGCAACGTGGTTTAAACAAGACATAGAAAAGATGTATCCTGGTTTACAATTTGATGTGAACCAGAGAGAAAAGAATGTAACTTTTGTTGGTCAGGCTGGTATTGTACAGAAAGCAGTTGTACGAATGCATGAAAAGCTTCAGAGTTTTGTAAGCAGCAGTATGCAGATGTCTAAAGCAGCCAAGAATCTACTATTTGTGAAAGAAATTACAGACTACATCAAGCAGAAGATGAAGTCTCAGAAGATCATTGGAGTTTGGGATGTAGTTCGTAGAGAGGAGGTTCGAATGATTGGACGAGATGAGAAAGAAGTCCAGAAGGCAATACAGCTTGTCAAAAGTTGCCTTTTAGAGAAGGAGATATTACTAGATGAAATCAAGGCAAGGGCCATTCAAGGACAACAGTGGTTACAACTTGTTCAGGGGATACAGGACAAGCACACGAGAAAAGTTTCTATAGAAACTACCACAACAAGGATTTTGGTTGTTGCTGTGGATGGCATCTTTCAAGATGTTTTTGATGAAATAAACAGTTACCTTGAGAAACATTCTGTTCAAGATATTTTTTTGTCATTAGAACCAATGAGAGTAAAGTTTATCAAAAGATACAAAAGTGAGGATATCAAAGCTTTGGAGAAAAAATTTGAGAGTTCATATGTGAAGCTTTCAGTAATTGAATTTGGGGACCAGAAAGGTGTCAAAATAAATGGAACAAAAGATGGATGCAGAGTAGTCAAAACTGCACTAGCAGAAATGGCAAAACACATTATCAGTAAGGAACATATAATGGTCAAGAAAGTAGGACTTGAAGAGCTCCTACAGAGTTCCAGAGGGAGGGGCCAACTCAGTTCTATTGAATCCAGATGTAAATGTTTTATTGAGATGAAGGCTTCAGTTACACCAAATAGCTTGCAAATGAAAGGTATCTATGTAGATTCAGTTTATTCTCCTAGTTTATTGGTATTAAGGTATCAAGCTTCAATTTATTGACTGTGTTTATTTCATAAATAAATTTTAATGTTTCTTACAGTTCTGTCGTGGAAGACTTAATGTATCCCAGACTCAAAAGATCTTAAAATTAACATTTTGTGGTTTTGGACAGCAAAGATAATTATATATTTGCTTTTTAAAAGCATGCAAATATTTCCATCAATGTCCAGAAACAACCCCCCAAAAAAACAATCCAGATCGACATGTCACATGGGATTGACAGTCAAATCCAGGCGTATAATTAAGTAATGCAGCAAAGTAATCACACTTTACCTATCTGTTAAGGAATAAAATTGGATGTTACTTGCATAGTTTTGTCAATTTAATTTCAATACAAAAGAAAATGCAAGCTTATCATAAAACACAATTCAACACATGAAGCAAAATATGTCATTTTATGATCTCCTACCATCATTTACTTGAAATGATATTCTGAATAAATATAACTCAGATTGGTGTAAGAGTTTGTTAATGAATGAAACCAAAATGAAAATAGATATCAAATACTGAATCTCAATTGTAATTTTATAGATAGCTAATAGTTAATTTATTATCCACTGAAATTTATTCTGAAATATGCAACTAATATGTGACTTCAATTTGTTGACTGTGTTTAGTTTTCTCCTGTGTGGCTTGTACCCTTGTTTACATATGATTAAAAAAGGCATTATAAAATGTTCATGTAGATGATTCAGTTCTTTCAAATATTTAATTTTAAATGAACCTTCCATATCTACATACAAGCACTAGCATATATTTTCCACTCCAAGTGAACAGCCTGGCTAGTGATAATCTGGCAACATGTTAATTCATGTGACTTGGGCATTTGTTGATTACTGTAATCCATTACTGGCATGTATTTTGGGCTAATGAATCAGTTGGTGCTGAAAGAAGTGAGCTGATCCATACTGTTTGTTTGGCTTTGGGTGTGTCACTAAGTAAAATTGGGTCATTTCTGTGGGATTCACCCTTTTCAAAAAATAGACTCATCCAACATTCCAGCTTGCAGGTATCACGGTACCAATTGTTTTTCCATAGACCTCAATGCTAATGTTTTGTGAAATAAATATACTTTCTATCCTACCTCAGCATGCATGTCACCCACTGTCACAGAGAACAATGTTAGATTGTCAATTTGACAAGGGCAGAACCAGGTACTCCATTGCATTTAAGAGAGATAACTCTGCTGGAACTAGACAGGGGTAAGAGTTATCTAGTTACACCAGACACATTTTCAGTCATGTGTACCACATTTTAAAAAAATCATAAAAAATACAAAATGTGAAATAGTTCTGAATTAACATAATCTCACATGTTGCCAAGAGGCTCAACATTTTTTTAAGCCTAACAGAAAGTACAACCCTTACATAATGCACCAATCACAGCTAGTTTTGTGATTTATTTCTGAATGCAATGTTCCCTACACCTTAAGCTCCACCCACCTGGGGTTGTACAATTGGTACCGTTATACCTGCATTTAGATGAAGCTAGTCATGAATACCAAGAGATGTTTTGGGTTCCAAAATTCATAGTGCAAGTTTAACATTAGGAAAGCTGTAAATGTGGAGTAGAAATGGAGACTATATTGTTTGCATGGAGATAAGGAAGGTTAGTTATACAGTTCAAACTATTTGAAAGAGTTTAATTATTTTTTTTGCAGATTTTTAGCAATATTGTGCCATTATTTAGTGATATACAGCTTTCCCTTTAACAGTTTTCACTTTTAATAAAGTGTTATGTATCATTGTATGCATTTATGATTTAGAGTTTTCTCTACGGGTCTGTAGTATACTTTAAACAAATCATATTTGGTATGCTGGAGCCAATGTGGTAATGAATAATACAGAAATATTTTACTCTTAATATTTTGACAATTTAACATCTCAAGGCAATTTCCAATAATAAGGAAGCCATTCCTCCAAACTGGTGTTAATATCTTGTATTATTATTGGACAACTACAGATATGTTCATCAAAAAAATTATTTTAAAATGATATCGAAAAATTACATGGCATGAACAAATTATTTGGCCATAAAATGTTGGGTGTCCAGAAACATTTAGTGCCCAAAAGCAAGCAGAAAATAAGGTGCCAGGGCAAATCCTCTCTTCCTGTTAATGGACCATGACATCACAACTTTGTAATTCACCCTTTATGTTTTAGAATTGAATATTGTATTATGTGTAGGTCATCTGGCCTTAAAACTGGCTTGCTGGGTATATGTTATCCATTAAGTATGATCTTTTAGTTATCCAGCCATGTTGAGGATTTAAACAATTTCAAACAACCAGATAAATCAATTTTGACTGAATTTCACAGGAAGCATTTAAAAATAAAACAAATTCACAAACTATGCTAATTTCTCAAATAAAATGGATACTGTTATCAAAATTGGAAATTACTTTTCTTGTGTAAATCATGTGAGGAATATTGGTCAAATCTTGCAGGACATCATAAGATCAGGTGTTTTTGTTTTTCTTTAAAATGGTGTATTTATTACTTTTACTGATAAATCCACCAAGAAAAATAGTGTTGTTGAATATCACTAAGGTAAAAAGTGTGATGCTGCATCCATTCACTCTCAGACCACTCAGTTTTGTCCATGTGAATAATTTTTCTTCTTTAAAGCTTTTTGACTAAGTTTTCTAAATTTTACAAGAGACATTTTGGCATAAGTACCCTTAGGCTTTGTAGTAATGATACCGGTCCAGTGAAAACTTTTTGCCCAAAGGAACATGACATGCATTGGCAGCATTTGACAGGCAATCTCTTGAGATCAGAGTCTGTCAGAGTTGTTGCCACGATGCCAACCTGCCAGTACTACAGATAATACAGAAAGTAAATGAATTTTCTCTGCTATAACTTTACATTGTAAGCTGCATTGATGAGGAATATTTTTGTGATTTTGAGTTCATGAAATCTGTATAAAATCATACATGTACAATTAGATGTTTAATGTCTTCTGCACAACCAACTTTATATCAGGACAGTAAGAGTCTTATAACACTAATAATCATAATAATAATACATGCATACACGCATATACACACCAATGGCTATACATATACACACACACACACACACACACACACACACACATATATATATATATATATATATATATATATATATATATATATATATATATATATATATATATATATAATCACCAGAGCTGGAAAATTTGCAAACTTTTGTTTGACATTCATCTGAGCAAGTTTTAGTCATTACCCTATACCCTCACAATCATTATTATGGAATCAAATACAAAACCTTCCTGTTTTAATATTTTTTAAATTAATGTATTCGGCATGATTTGAATATTTGTCAGTGTTGATAACACTATCAAATCCATCCTCTTTTTCTTTGTCTATTTTGTTATTTATCGACAATTCACCCTCAGTTAAGCCAAATTGAAAATACTGCACTCAGCCATCTAATTACAATAAACTACATTTTTGTAGTCTTTCGTAAAAATACTTTTAGGATTCAGACTAAAAATCAAATGAATGTGTTTGTTTCACTGTTTATCATAACTCTTAATGACTACAAACATTCTATTAAGTGCCTAAGACAGACTATAAGTTGAGAAAGGCAGAAACTTGATTTCTTGTTCAGTTATATGTAGGGACTATCTCAAAACCTTTGTCTCTGGAAAGTGATTTGCTCACAATAAAAATCTCACTGACATGACCAGTTTAATTTAAATAAGTATGAATATGTTGATTTATGCATGCAGAATTTGTCAGAGATGCTTGACATGCCTGACAGGACTGGCTTCTTCACTGACTATAAAATATTAAAATTGGACATTGGGAGTTTCTGCTTAGCCATATGAAACTCTGTTTAAATTTTTGTAAATAATTGTTTTCACTTGAACCCTTATACAGGTATTGACTTCATCTTGTATATAATCTTTGTTAGGAAAGAAAGAGTCAACATATAAAACGGAATTTCAAGCTTTAACATCAAACATAAACAGCTCAGTACTGAAGTCATGCTGTCTGGTCCATGTACATCTTTTTGTTATGAAGCTGATATATGCAGTTACTGACTTCAGAAAAAAATCAGGAATAGGATAATGTAAGATTTGAATTATATTGATATTTCTATCCAAGTTTAATAACTTGAATAAAAGACAAAATGTAAAACTTATTTGGAGTTACATTGCAATCTAAGACAATCAGTGGGGGTGGGTGGTACTTGTAAATGGGATTGACTACAACTGTTTCTGATGGAATGAAATAACAGTTCACAAATGTTTAGGAGCTTTGGTAACTTGATTGATACATAAAGGCTTTATTAACTTTGATATGACCCTTACTTACCAAATGACACATTGTCTTTTAAAGAACGCCTGAATGAAATGAACAGAAATGTTGATGCTGTGTGCAGCATGGCTGTTCAGAATTTTGACATTTTGATTACCTTTTGAGTCTGAGTTTGAATTTCAGGTGATAGAGCAAGTTTGAAGTTGTTTGCTTGTAAATTAATTCAGGGTTGCACAGTTCACATTTTGCATTGTTAGTTTCTTTTTCAGAATGCTACCAAATGTGCTAGATATTCAAACATCTAATTTCTGTTCAGATGTTTGCAGAAGTATTCAGATTTTAATGTTTTGTGTATTTGTTTCATCAGTGACACTCCACCATCTTACCTCTGATAGTTAACTTGAATACCATCATTAATGTGCATTATCTGAATCTTTCATTTTCAAAATTTATATACATATACAATTTCTGGATATCTGGTGTTTGTTTAAGGCCTACATAATTTTAAACATTCATGATGGAAAGTTAGCTGAGGAAAACAGGTGATTGAATAAATGGCCATTAGACTGTGAAAGCACTTTGATTAACAAGAGTTTGTCATCTCAGTTTTCTTTAATGGTAGACTTGTCCATGATAACCTCATTTTGGATTTTTGGATGTAGGTGGTTTGATCTTCAGACGTACAGAAGTTTTTAAAAATCTATCCTATATTAAAATACTGAAGCAGTCTTAGTAATTTGGCTCATTAGCATATTTTGGGGAATACCCATCACATTTGGAGTTTTAGTGTCAAGTTTGTTTCATCTATTTGTAAGCACCTATTGTAAGATGTGTATTATGTTCAGCTGTCTGTCATTCTGTACATCTTTTTATTACTAATTTTGTTTCCACATAATAACTTGAGTTCTCCGCCATCTAGTTTCCAAATGTTTTTGATGGCTTGCACTTGGGTAAGGAAGAAATATATTAGTTTCAAGGTCAAAGAACAAGGTCACTGTGACTGAGAGAAGCAAAATGGTTTCTGGACCAGAACAGTAAGTTCTGCATCTCAGACATGGACCAGATTTTGAGGAAAGCTTGCACCTTGTGTAAGGAAGTCTGTCAGTTTCAAGGTTAAAAGGTTAAAGGTCATGGAATATTTGACTGCAAGAAGACAGATGGTTTCCACAGAATAACATTAGTTCACATCACAATTTTGTGGTAAAGAAATGGAAGATTAATGTTACAGGGTCTGAAAAAAGAAAAATGGCTTCTGCTTAAAAATATAAGTTCTCACTATTTATCATGACCAAAAATTTGTGGGTGACTTACACTCTGGTAAGAAAAATATCTATTGATATTGGGGTCAAAAGGTTAGAGGTCTAGGCTAATATAACTGAAAGAAGAAAAAATGGTTTCTGCATAATAACTTTAGATTTAGATCATATACCTTGACCTAAGTTTGTGGAGGGCTTGCTCATAAAGCATGGAAGAAACCTATTTGTCTTTGGGTCAGAAGTTCAAAGATCATTGTCATTATAGCTCAGAAGAAAAATGGCTTTTGCAGAATGATGTTTGTTATGGAGGAATTTTCTTGACGAAACTTTATTGATGGTTTGCATCTTGAGAAATAAAGAAATGTAGATTCAGGGTTCTAAAGGTCAAAGGTTTTAGTCATGGTTAAGTCTAATTAGAAAATTATGGTTTCTACACAGTATGTTTAGTTAACACAGCATACCTTGACCAAAGTCAGTGAGATTTCTTTATTAACCAGACCCTAATAGTGCCTACATAGAGGACTATAAAACTTGGGCACTCATATACTGTGTTGTTTACAGTTCTCTTGTTGAAAACAAAATATGGTTTTTCTTTATGATTTTCAGAGGTGAGCTAATTTGAATGAATGTATATCATTTTGGTGATGCATTCTGTTGTAACAGACAATCTTGATGTTTTGAAACAGTTCCAATAGAACTGATGTTTCAAGAAACAGTTGCAAGCATTAAAATTGGGGTCATGGTCATGGTTAGAGATTAGTTTCTGATGTTTTTTGAGACTTACAATGCCTTCATTAATTGATATTTTTAATAGTCTTTTTTCCTATCCAAACAAATTAATCAACATATCTGCCACAGTTCATGAACTTGTTCAGAGTTTAAAGAAATGAAAATAGTTGTATCATTTATGACCAGTATTTGTACATGTACATAAAATGACCGATATAGTTTTAAAACAAAAGGAAAATAAATGCCAGAACTGCGAACAGAATTCTTTCTTTTTAAGAGAAAGCACCCTAACATTATCGTGTATGTGTTCTTTATTGGAAAGCAAGGATGTAATGCAACCTAGATTTATGTGGCCATGACTTCTGACCGTCATTGAACATGCCAGGCACAGTAATCCTCACAAGAGAAAGATTAATGTTCTGAACATGATATTTCAGAAAATTGATGATTTTCATTACTACATAAATTATCCTAAGTGAGAGAAAGGAGTTATTTTTCAGTGTTCAGATATTTGCATTAATGATGGGTATACCTCACATTTTGTCATTCATGTACATTTTAAAGTTATTATATACAGTTACCAATATCCAACACAATCCTTTTTATTTTCATAAAATCTTATCTGTTGTACAAGAGTCTGTTGTCATTTTAGTGCTGTGCTAGGCCATATGTAGATAGATACTGACTTTGGAGTAGAACCGTTTAAATTGTTGGTGTGGAGCCTGTCTGCAATAATAATGAAACTATTTATTTCAGTTTTTGATGTGCATCAGTACAGAACCATGCTTATCAGTCAGAGCATATTTTATTCATTCTTTACTGCATCATATAGAAATGCACTATTTTGTTGGCATATTCTCTCTTGACCCATGAGAACAAATGGCATACTCCCAAACTTGGTTGAAACAGGGAACTAATTCCCTGGTAGTGGTTGCCTTGTATCATTTACAGTAACCCAAAGTCAGTTTCACATTTCTGGTATTGTGCATATTATATGTATTATGATGTCAATTCCTGTATATGAGCTTCAGTTAAAGCAACTGCATATCAGAGTCGGATTATCTGTTTCATGTAATCAGAAATGCCTAGCATCAATTTTGTGCATCCTATAATGAGTCAAAAACCAGTCAAGTCAGATATATCTGGCATATATAAGGATTTTGAAGACTTTGTTTACTTATGTAATTTACTTATACAATACTTACTTTATTTTATTATTATAGGGGCCAGTGGTGGCCACAGCAGTGGAAGTGAAGATGATTCTGGTCAAAGTTACAAGCCAATGGACTGGCAATCCTCATCAGAAAGTGGTGGTGCCAGTGTTAATGTTGAGGGGATCAGAGTGTCTATTGTTAAGGGAGAACTTGCAAAACAGAGGGTAGGCAGCATGATGGTGTTTGATCAATGTTCCAATCTGATTTTATTTCCTTGTCTTTGTACAAGAATACATTATGGTATGTCCATGTGTAGATATATCTGTTCTGCACGTTGAGTCCTTTCATTCTACTTTGTTCCTTCTGGGGTTGAACACATGGTTAAGTGGGTTATACATAAGTATCAGAACTGTCTATAGATTCTGCCTGTTTTCATTGCACTTAAACTCCTGATTAAACCATGATATTATAAGAGCATTCCTTATACTTGCAATGAATTGATTTTTGTGGATATCTGTTTTTATAGTTGTAAAAAGCTTCCATTTTTATGAGTGTTTGCATTTGTGGATTAGGAAGTATATCTAATAATAATAATAATGAGGACTTTGTATAGCGCCTAATCTTTAGAAGCTCTAAGTACTTTACAACATTTGACAACACTTAAAAAAACATATATAATGATATGATTACAAAAATAAAAACAAACACCACGAAATTAGAAAACAGAAAACATGCTGTAAATATTTAAGGTAAGGAAACATTATTAGGTCTTTAAGTCTGTTCTTGCAGTTGAAATAGGTGTGTTTTAAGAGTGCTCTTGAATGAGATCCCTGTGTCTTTGTGTCTGAGTTCAGTGGGCAATTTGTTCCACATTGCTGGGCCCTGGTATGCAAAAGAATGTTGTCCATATGATTTCATTTTCATAGTGGGAATAATGAGAATACGAGTGTCAGAAGAGGAGCGTAAGTATCTTGCTGGTGTGTACACATGGGTAAGGTTGGATAGGTATGTTGGACTGGAGCCCGTCAGTGAAACATAGCACAGAGAACAAATTTTATGTTTAATTCTGGATCGAATGGATAGCCAGTGTAGGGTACAGAGCAGGGGGAGGCATGCTCTGATCGTGGTACTCTAAGGATGATCCGAGAAGCTGTGTTTTGAACTTTTTGAAGTTTCTGGAGTAGATATTGAGACGAAACGGACAGAATTGAGTTACAATAGTCCAGTCTTGAAAGTACTAAGGAACACACAAGTGTTTTAGTGGCATCAACTGAAAGATACTTGCGAATGGAGCTGTTGCTTCTCAGCTCAAGATATGCAGCCTTGCATATGTTCATGACATGTTGGTGCAGTGAGAGAGTACTGTCAAGAGTAACACCTAGGTTTCGTACTGACTGTGTGAATTTAATGTTGGTGTTGCTGATATTTATTGTCTGAGGTAAAGGATGTGAATGAGAGTCTTTGTGTTGTAATCAGAATGGCTTCAGTTTTATCATCATTCATCTGCAGCTTGTTACATGTCATCCATGATTTCACATCGGAAATGCACCTCTCTACGCCTTGGATGGTAGCTTCAACTTCAGTTGGGTGGCTAGATTTGTATATTTGGGTGTCATCAGCATACAATTCAGCCGTATATCTGTATAGGGCTGAATTGCACATCATGACAGTCCTAGCACATCAAACAAAAGGAAAGGCAAAAATAGATTATGGAAGTCATCTAATGTTTGTTAGGTCATGAAACTCATAGTTTGTAACAACCAAAAAATCCACGAGAATTTTTACCCCATGAAAATTGGTACCCACTGAGAAATAGTGTATTCACAGTTTGTTGGTGGATGAGAGGATTAATGGAAAGATAGACCAGTATTGATCAGTTCATGAATAAATTCAGGGATTATTGGGAAGTAAGAAACATAAATGGCTTAAAATAATTGTGTTTTTATTTACATTTAGGTGGATGTAATTGTTAATTCAACTAGTCCTAAATTGGACCTCAACACTGGGTATATTTCAAAGACAATCCTGAAATACGGAGGCGACAGTATCCAGAGAGAATGTCTACAACAGTATCCTGATGGGATCAATCCTGGACAAGTTGTTGTCACAAGTGGAGGCATGCTTAGCTGTAAAAGTGTCTATCATGGCTGCTTACAAATGTATGATGGTAGCCAGGGCAACTCCATAGGGGTAATGAGTTTGAAATTTTGAGTGAAACACTGTTGCTCCCAAATATTTCTTTATGAAATGGGTACCAGATAAAACCAATATTCCTTTGAAATATTGTTTAATACATGAAAGGTTTGTCAGTTGAGAGATGTCCGTAAGTAGAAGTGCTTTTTGTAAAGCAATCTTTGCAAGTCTTTAAATATTAATTGAGAATTTTTATATTAATCTGTTGCCCACTTTTTCTTGTCCTTTTATCACAGCATTATGTCTTTAGGTTTTGTACTAGATAAGTGTTTATACCTGGTCCTGAACTTTATTTAATGCTTTTTACCTTAGATGTAAATGTTCTTCTAGATTTCATTAGGTTCTAATTAAGGCAACTAAATTATTAGTTGACCTGCCTCTTTGGCTGTATGAGATGTGAGCTGCATATTTGGTGTTGCAATTACTCCAGCATGATTGTCCATTATTCATCATGCATTGTCCTGCAACATTTGCTATTTTTGACTAAAAAAAAAAAATACTTGAAAGACCGGTTTAAACCAAATGTAACTGAGAGCAGTGTAATGTTCTGGCATCATGATCTTTTCAGTTAGTGTAATTAATATTATCAAATATGGATACCACTACTGAAAATAGAAAACTTATAAATGATTACCTAAGGTATTTGCTGGCCTGTAAGTCGATACTTTTTGACCAGGAAGTCTAGGCCTTGTCTTAAACTTGGAATTAACATATACGGATTATGTCATTCAAATCACTTTATCATATAACATGTAATTTTGTATCAAAAATTTTTTTTTCTTCAAGGTATGAAAAATAATGTGCACAAAAATAATCATCGTTTTAGGAAAGAGATCATATTACAAAACAATATAGGACATGACATTGAGAAGGAATTTAAAATATTTATATGATTGTCAGTATTAAATTTGTGTGTATCAGATGTAACTGTGCTAAGGCAGCATGCACTAGTAATGCATGTTGTTCAGATTTGATTACATATATGTGTATTAGAATAGACAAGTTCAAAAATAAAGATCCACAACAAAGACATAGGTGTTCCATGACATTTCCTTTCTTGCACCTTGTGATCAACTTAAAAAATGCCTGGATATGAGAGAGAGATTTCAGCCCTTGTTCATGCTGTTTTGTACTTTTCTGCTCCTGTTTAGCTGAAACATTTGTCAAAGAGAGAAAATAGTAATAAAATAGTAAATGGAAACTATAAAAATGTATACCATACTCCTTCAGTTTCAAAGATAAATAATTTATATTGAAAGATTCACAATATTATATCCATTATCGGCTCCATTAGGTATAATCCCAAGAACGACCTTTAGCATTTTTATTATTATATTTTCTTTGTAAGTACAACAACCTATCCTTTCCTAGCAAATAAGATTTCCCTTCATTTGTAAGTGCATGTACACTTCTTGTAGTTAGGCAGCATTTGGTTTTGATCTTTGTTCATGATAGTTGTTACTTTAAATTGCTCTGACACTTCTGTTGGCAAGAACAAAAGGTGTCAGTGGTTGAGAAAATTACACCTGTCATTACATGGTACCATATTCACAATACCCTATAGGTAGCCTCATTTCCTTATTTGTAGCCTCACTAATTTGATCTTGTCTTCCAAATCTTGCCCTCAGATGGGTGTGGACTAGAATGACCTGGCTAAAGCTGTAGCATATTTAATTAGCATGTAAATAACACTGCAAAGCCATGTGGTTCTTGGGCCATTGGATATCATAATTACAACTAGTAGTAATTGTTTATTCACAGGTATTAATTGATAATGGTTTATAGTATTGCCTTTATGCACGAATAAGATCACAGTCACCAGGTAACTGATTAATACAGATTACATGTCCTGAAACCTCTCTCTCTCACCCTCTCTATCTTCAAAACGGCACTCTGGAAAAGCATGCTAGCATCAGTGATGCAATTTGTCAATTGCTGGTAATCTGGAATAACATACAGTGATACATTTAATATTCATGAAACTGGAAGTTAACTAGTGAAAATGATGAAGCCATGGTATTGAGCTGGCCTTGCCTTATACTCTACATCGATTTGTATATGGATAAAGGATGGAAAATTTACAAAATTACTGAATTCGACTTATACGCATCCACTTACAGGTCAACAAGTATAGTACTTCTCAAACCAGCTAAGCAGAATTGGACCATATTCTTGCATCAGGTCTTTTGATTATTTCTGTCAGTAAGAAAACTTGTTATGGTCATCATTACTAAATTAGAAAAAAACTTTAAATGACTTCATCATCAAAACTACTTTTCTGAATTGAACTTTTCAAATTTATATAAAAGATGTTAATCAGTAAACATTTAATGAATTATACACAGTTTCCTTTCCCCTCAGCAGAGTTGGACCTCATTTAACCAAGAGCATCTTTACATAAAGCCCTTTAAAACTGCTTATCTGATATAAAATATTACTGCTGTTACAAACTTTATTACATGAATTTTTCCAGATTTTTTTTTTGAAGATTGGACAAGTTGTAAAAAGCTGTCTTTAGTGAAACAATATATCAACCTTATTTACCTGTGAGTGTACAACCTTATTCTAAAAGCTCATTGGACAGTTTACAAAATCACAAGTTGAGAACAATTCTGCTTGAGTATCGGTTTGACCATTCTTGTGTTTCTATTTATGTCTCTCCATATCACTTTTAAGTTTATAGTTTCATCTACCAAAGAAGTTTTGTTTCAAAGTTTTTCAAAAAATGGAGAAGCTTGTATTTGGTTGAAGTAATAAATAAAAAGTAACTGTCAGTGAATAAAAAGTAACTGTCAGTGAAGTAACTCTTTTCATGGAAGCACACAAAGAGATGGTGCCTGAAGTGAGACATATAACTGTTGAAAGTTGAAGATTTGACTTATTGCTAGAAAATTATTATTAAATAACTTTCTCAAAAGATAAGCATCACTTAGCTGATCTACAAAATACCTTAATAATAGATAAGAACCACTCCTCATACTTTTTGTTAAGATACTCAAGCTGGTAACATATCGTGTTAGGTAAATAAGCGCTGAAGATAAAAAAACCTGAGCCATTACAAGAAGAATAAAAGGACTAAAGTTGTTTCTATGAAAGAGAATTTTAAAATGCAGCTGTTATATAGGGTCATTATTTTCTAAAATTAACATAAAAGTAGATCCTTAACGCTACTGATGTCAAGATAAAATTTGCTTTAACTATAGTATGAAATAAGGTAAGTGTTAATTGATTATATTTATGAATATCAGTAATATTGGGATAATTTTATCACAGTTGCTAATTGATTGATACTGCAGTTTGACTGTTGTGACATAAAACTAAAATACCCTCTGTGTGCATATCAGTTTTAATAGTTTTAGCCATACCCTTGTCTCCCTTCCTGTCTTTAAATATTGCTGAAAGTTGATGTGAATTTGTTGCTGTTGATCAGATTTTATAACTGAAAGTATGGATAATGTGGTGTTTTTTAGAAAAGAGGGACCATTATTATTATAACTAAGATATTGTAAATTTTGGTTTCAGTTGATGAAGACTTTTATCATAAATTGCCTTGTAAAAGCAGATAAGAGTGGGTTACAGTCCATAGCCTTTCCAGCCCTAGGGACTGGTAACCTGGGATTTCCAGCTGATGAAGTTGGGAATCTAATAATGCTATGCATTACGGCTTTTGGAAAGGCAAGACCAGCCACACTGAAAGACGTTTCCTTGGTGGTGTACCCTTCAGATCAAAACTCTCTCAAGGTTTGTCATCATATTTACCGCATTATGTCATAGTGATTATAGATGTGTATAATTCTTATGTTTCATGATGTGTAATTAGTCCATGTTATTAGACTATATTCCTTTTGTTTTTCTTTTTCTCTTTTTCATTTGTTTCTCTGTACTTCGGGACATGATAGAGTTGTGCACAAAATATGTTAATTTCTAATTATTACTGTCATGATTAAGCCCTAATTTGAATTTTTGAGCAATATCAACTGTCTGAATTAAAAGTTGCAAATTGTAAATATTCCTTGATTTAATGAACTAGCACAATCCTGAGAGCAGTTCAAGTTATTGCTGTACATACAGAACAATCTTTCATTGGGTGTAAACAGCATGTATGGTGGATAAAGCTCACATTGTTTGCATCAGGCATTGATATCAGAGAAGGTTTTTAAGCTCTTGGATGGATATCATGATGAGTGAGAACTATGCATATTAATGAGGTGATCATGCATCTGATTGACTGAGCATATCAACACTCTAGTGATTACTTCTGATCTGAGATTGATCAAACATTTAAAAAGGTCTTATATCATCAAGATGTTGGAATAGTTTGTGATCATATTGATGAGTAATATTGTATGTGATTGGCTAAGGCTGTTACAGCTCAGAAGAGTGAATCTAAATTAGATTGAACTCAAACATAACAATCTGTGATATGTGTAAGAAGTGAGATTTGTGCATATTATTGCATCAGATTTATAATCTCTGTAGAGACACATCTGATTGGCTGAGCTTATCATCTCTCTAGAAACTATATTATTACAACTCTATGGTCTTTAAATAAGTAATAGAAAAGAGTGAGAAGCAAAATGCTTTGTAAAATTCTCCAAATATTTTATTTTCCTGTAACACAAAGTGCAAATTTAAAAAAAGGAACTTACTGTATTGCGAATAAAATTC
Organism: Megalonaias nervosa; assembly: GCA_016617855.1. Lineage (NCBI taxonomy): Eukaryota > Metazoa > Mollusca > Bivalvia > Unionida > Unionidae > Megalonaias > Megalonaias nervosa. The sequence continues at coordinate 51,046 of JAECUM010014388.1, forward strand.
CAAATAATCATAGAATTACCAACACAAGTCCTAATGATTAATATTCTGAATAAACTTTAGTGGAAATCCAAATTAAATCCAATGCTGGAAGTGTTGATGTGCCTGTGGTGGCTTGTGTAGTGGTGATGTACTAACAGTCTTTTGTTATATCACAATAATACAATCCAAGAATATGTCTTTTTTTTAAATGTCACTATAAACTCTTGTCTCTGTTTCCAAGAATGTTAATTTTCATGAGCACTTGTATTTCCAGTGAATAAATAATATGAATAAATAAATTCCAGCTCAAATGAATTACTGGATACAATAATACAACTGATTCTGCTAAGATCTTACAGCATGAATGAATAAATTCTAGATAAACAAGATTATATAGTCCTCTTCTTGACCTCAGGTCACGACTAACATTTTCTAAAAAAAACTGTTACCTAATGGAAAATAACCTTCTGGAAGGTTCCTAATGTTTACAAGATAGTTATACTTAGAATATTAAATGTAGTAAACACAATGTCCTTGACTCAGGCTAAAATAATAATCCTAATAGTTAACCCTTACACATAGAGAATATGTTAGCTATGTATTGTTTACAGAATTTTAAAAAAATCAACAATTCAGGTCAAGTAGAAAATGAACTTCATTTTGGACAAGGTCAAGTACAACATACAATCAATAGCATATAATGAAATATTATTAATAAAATAAAATTAAAAAGAAAAACTAACAAATAATGCATATTAAATATTCACAACAATATCTCTCACTGAATGTTGATAAAACTTGGCAAATAGGTCTATATCATTCAGATTTTTGAATGAGTTTGGTTATGAGTGTGAGATCTTGGCATACCAGTTACAGTTTATTCTCAGACGGCTGTAAAATATGTAAAATATGAAAAGGTTGGAAGTTTACATATGGTTGTATTTTTGCAATACTACATAAACCTGCCCATTGAAGGAATTAACTGATACGTTATGTAAAGCAGGTGAGTAATGTCAGACTCACTTATGCTTTTGTATATTAGATCTCAACCATATTTCCTGTAAAGTTATATGCCAAATGTATTGGGCATAAACAACTAGCTCATTTCCCATACAGGGTCCTAGGTGGCAAAGAGGTGTAAGCATTTCCCTGTACAGATCACTGGCATCTCATCTTTGCATTGCTTTGAGTCTTTGCTTGGCCATCATTGGTATGTGAGAAAGCTTGCCAGTCACTTCCTTTGTGTTGGGAGGTCTACCCGATTTCTTCCACCAAATACTCTGGTTGCCATGTATAGCTTATCGAATACTGAGAAATGGCATTCAACCCACACAATCAACTAACATCAACTCCCAAAAAGCTTTAATGTTGATATTTGACCAAATTGTTATACTTTGGCAAATCATGCTAAAATTTTATGAATAATCTATCCATGAGGAAACTTTTAAATTGTTAAAATCAATTTCCTGTATGTGTAGTTTTTGAAATATTGTAGATGCCCCCTATAGAATTCCAGCCCAGTCTTTATCTGGTTGTAAATCTGCAGCTACACTGATAAGATAAGAATGAATTTATGTTTAAAAATACTAATGTATACATTTTACCTGTACATAGACTTCTTCTGAAAAATTATATTAATTTTTGTTAGTAATTAATTTCAGCCAGTCAGCAACCTTCATTATTTAAAACACTGTATCTAATATATAACCAGAAATAGGTTGGTTGTGTAGCTAATAAAACAATTAGTTGCCTGGGACCTAAATTAGAATTTTATTTTTATTCATAGTCAATAGCACTTTTCTCTGAAACCTCTTGCAAAACCATTGTTATCTCATAATTCCAATTTTTTTAAAGATATCAAGAAATTTATTTAGTTTGGGAGCCTGCTGAAAAGATAAATTGATAACATTTTGCATAAATGAATATTAGTTTCTCTCCAAAACTTCTTCAAGTATTTTGGTTCCTTTGTGGATATGTAGTGCATATTGTAAGCTAAATGAATTTCAGTGCACATTGCAATATGACCATGATGAATGGAATTAGTTGGGATTGTTAAATTGACTTCGATTTGACATACTCAAAATATTTTTGGTTTTTTTTAAGTATTACTCAGTATCATTGAATGTATTTACGTAGAATTGAACATTTGCTTTTCTTCCTTTAGAGGGCATTGTCTGGCAGACATGTAGATATTTATGTAGGATTGGTATCATTTGCTTTTCTTCCTTTAGAGGGTATTGTCTGGCAGACATGTAGATGAAAGGTGTATGTGAACAGTGAGTGCTTTAGAAAAGGGAAGTAAAATCTTGGAACCCACTCCTCCTTCTTCACAGACTTATTTTGAGAAACCAAGTGGTCCCTTTTGGTGTTAATGAAATCTCAAGTTAAATATTTTATTGATTATTAAAAGAAAATATTTAGTTTACCATTTGGGTCATTGTACCTGAGGCAAAGAGAGATACATCTGTAATAAATCATTGAAGCATATGGAAAATGGATGACAATTATAGACCAAAGTTATATATAAATCAAAAATATTTGTCAAGCTACATGAGCAGGATACAACATCTAACAGATAGCGATCATGCAAACTCATTTATTGATCTCATTTTGCACAAATAGATGTACCAGGTTTGACGAAAGTGGGAAAAATACAATAGTTCTACACAAACCCTAAAAAAAAAACTACATTTTTCATCCCTATTTTTGAATAATTGCAATCATCTAGTTCCACTTTTGAAAACTGAGAATTGTGAATTATACATTAATGTGCTGAAATTTATGTTAGGATTTTTGGAATGTTTGTTGTTAATAGCACTGCGAAGAAAATGCATTACTCAGCATTTTATTAAGCTATCGCAGGATGCCTGTTCATTATCATGAAACATTGGTGCTGCTGGTAAAGACAGCTAAAACTTGTATAACAGACAACTTATTATACAATTAGAAACAAATTCAGCCAAACTGGCTGATGATAAATAATAATAATAATAATAATAATAATAATAGTAATAGTAATAGTGATTTTATTTAGACAAGGTAGCTTAAGTGGTTACAGAAACTAATCTACTTTGAGGCCTTCTGTTATATGTAGTATATATAGTACAATGGGATGCATTTGGCTTAATATTAAATAAATGAGTTAATCTGACAATGAAAATTTCAAGCCAACAGTATAAGCACTAGCATCAGTGAGCACATAAACATATATAAAATATTATACTGTATAAAAAAAAGTCATACTTACATTGTGTAAGCAGTGTAAAGCAGGAGATATTCATGTTACTTAAAACTAACTGTTTTAAGATATCATGCATTTTAAACAATGATTATGGAAGGACAGTAAACCAGTATATTCAAAGCTCTTATTTTCTAATGCATTCATCCATTTATCAATCATAGATATATGAATGCAGTTTCACATGAGTGATTCTGTTGAAAGCCAGACCAATTGCAAAATGGGTGAGAAAAGGCTTTTGCATTTTTCATGAAGCCATTTTCAAGTGAGAGTATCTATTGCTATAGGGCACAGGCAACTAATTCAATTACCATAATCTGTAATGTTAATATTTGGCAAAATACCATACACTTGTGGTAAGACTGGCAAATCATGGCTACATTTTACAAATGATTTATCTAAAATGATGAAATGATATGCTGCATGCTTCCTTTTGACAAAATTTCGTTTGTAGGTGCCCACTATAAAAATTCCAGCCCAGTGAGATTTCCCCATCCATTAGTACCTGTGTGCTGGCAGCGATACAAAAAATGGATTTATATTTAAGCTTACAGTTTACAATTTAGCCATATGCATGCTTCTTCTGACAAATAAATTATGTTAATTTTGCCATAAATTATTTTCAGCTGATCAGTGATCTTCACTATTTTAAATATGGTATTTAATAAATCACCACACATAGGCTGTTCTGCAGCTCATAAAATAATTAATTGCCTGTGACCTAAATGGACTACTGATTTCCATGCTGATCAGATGGTGACCTTATACAAGGTTCTGACACTTATTGATTATAGATAGATACACAGCTGGCTTATGAATGCTGTAGAATTTACACTTTTCATTTGATTTGAACCAAATTTGCTTTAATTCTTTATGACCTAATGATGAGTTATGATGCCTGTCTCAATTACGAATGAACAACTTGCCTTTTCCTCTCCATGACAATGTTTAACAAGTGCTGCATATACCTAATGATGATATTTGAAGAGTCTAAAAATAGGTGCAAGTTTTGGGGGTAGATTTTGCCATTAAAGGTGGGGCATTCTTTTCAGTCAATCGGATTGATAGAAAATGGAGTACTGTATATATTCATTGTGAAATTTGAAACATATGGGAATTTTAAGCACTATAAAAAGTATATTTCAACCTGGAAACCAATGCAAACATACCTTGGCTACACAAAATGATGGAGTATGTTTCTGATTTAGATAGCAATGTGAACAGCGAAAGATTGTGGGAAATTACCAATTAAAGCCTTGAATTGGAGTTTTCTGGCTTTAGAGCTGATGATATACGTAGCGATTCAGACATCTCTGACCCCAAACACAGAAAAAAAGGATGCACAAAATGGCGGTCATCGCAAAATTACTAGGCAAAATCTTTCTGCTGGTCCTAAATTGCCAGCTGATTTAGATCTTTCTACAACAAAACCAGTTGAATACTTCCTGTTTTCCATAGAAGACACCATGTTTTAAACCATAGCCAACAAAACCAATTATTATGAAGAGGTAAAAACAGCACAAGCTAATGTCACACACCAGCACTGGTCTCCTGTCACACCAGACAAAATTAAAGCTTTAATTGGGTTTAATATTATTATGGGTGTCTCTCCATGCCATTCTTACGAGGATTACAGGTGCACAGATAAATTTTTAGGGTCTAGAGGATTTATGAACACAATTACAAAAAAACAGGTATGAAAAAATCAGTATTTTCACATCAATGCATAAGCCTCCCAGGTGCTAAGAAATGACCGCAGTTATCGTCCCATTACCAAGTAAAACCTCTTCATCACATGGCATTGGTCAATTTAAAAAAGTACTACCAGCATTCCATTGAGATTACAATTGATGAGGCGATGAAGGGTTACAAGGTGAGTTCAGAACTGAGACGATACATGCCTGCCGATCCCGACAAATTTGGAATTAAGTTTCGGGCCAGGTGTGATGGAGTTGCCTCCTACACGAGTATTTATCAGCTTTATTGTGGCAAAAAAAGACAAAAGTGAACTCCAGACAAGGTATAGATTGGTATATCACATTGTTCATGATCTGTCACAAGATATTGTGTGGAAAAAAAATCATCATTTATACTTCAGGAGGTATTTTTCCAGTATTACCCTTGCTGAACATCTGGAAGTAGATAACCACCACCTGTGGCACTATATACAGAAATGGCAAAGGTCTTCCACCATTTCTTAGGGAAAAGGAGTCAGTGATAGAGTCAGATACCAGGGGGCAATGAACAACTTATATGAAGGAATCTATGGCAATCACTGCATGGAATGACAACAACACTCTCATGGTTATTTACAACAATATTGACGATGATGATGATTATGTTTGAGAGATACCGGTTGGTGGGCAGAGAAATGGCCAATGTCACCCAGCCAATGGCTATCAATCTGTACAATAAGCATATGAATGGAGTATATTCATGACAAGTTGAGAAAGCAATATGCTGCTGGATGATCTAGCCAAAAGTACATGTGGTACATTATTTGGTTCATTATTAATTGTTGTCAAGTTAATGCCTATGTGATCTACAAATAGATATCAACCAAGCAGGTAAGCAGTGCCTGACACACATATGCTAACTTTATCCTGCGACTTGGAAGACATCTGATTAGCAGCTTTTGCAGATAAAAACAGTTAACTGCGAGGGAAAATGATGGTTCCAGGGAGAGTCTTGTGCTGTTTTTTCAGTAGCAGCATGCATACACATGCTTACCTGGACTGAAGAAGAGATGTAAACCCTGTTTTCAGAGAAAAATTCATCATGAAACTGTCCATGGTTGCTATGTGTGCAATATCCAGTATAACAATATCCATATGTGCCAAGTCTGCTTCCTTTAAGTACATCCTCAGGAATGAATGAATTGTGTTTCAAACAGACTATACCCCTCTCCCTTGTGTACAACGGGGTCCAGAAAGATGGACCACACTTTAAATGAGGGTGCAAGTTACGGAGGGACCTCCAAAAAATAAGTGATCCATCCCTGCTGGACATAGAGCAAACCACAGGATAGGATTGGGGGGGGGGGGTAAATGTACTATTTAATGGCTGGTAACTCATTTTACAATTGCGTCAAGAATATTTGTCAATAAAGCTCTTTTTCTAATGAAGTTGTTCATTATTCTATATAAATTACATTTATTTTCAAGATACCCAACATTATTCAAACCAGTTTCAAACAAAATTCATGTGTAGACGAGAATTATGATGGTTACACTGAAACCGAACTAGGAGATAGAACTAAAACACAAATTTCACTTGATAAAAAATTATTTAATTGATAGTTATTTATTGAAGTAATGCCTCTAGCAGGCATAAGTGACATTTTCATTGATCAAAATTTTGGTGAGTATTTTTTGTTATTTATGGTATACTAAGAAGGTCATTTGGAAAGAACGTGTAACAAAATATGTGAATTCTTATTTGACAGTTGATAATTTCATAATGTTGATTAAATTTTCCAGGTCCAATCTACTGTTTCCGTCAATAAAACTAGTAATACATCAAATGTTTCATTTACCAATTTTGACTGCGATTTTCTTCAAGTTCAATAGGACTAATATTTTTAGTATTTTCCAGTTTAAGAAATGGGGTCCATACCTGACCTCGCATTATAAGCAGGTTCACTAGTTATTGGGCGCGAGTTATCAAGGGAGTGGTGTATGTTGACTGAAATTTGGGTGGAGGCTGGTCCTGCAGGGTACACATATCATTTCTTAACTGCGATGTTTCACACACATCATTTCATCATTTGTACACACATCATTTCATCATTTCTTAACTGCGATGTTTCATACCCAGCATTTCTAAACATGTTATTGTATTTTCCCGTAACATCTGTTATTTTGTAAGAATCGGCTCTTGTCAGTTAGTCAGATGTTCATCATCCAAAAACTTGCCAATGTGAGAAGTATCGCTAGAATTACTTTTGAGCCACTTTCAGAGTGTCAAAGTTATTCAGTGCATCAAAGAGAGACAAAGATGTTCCAGTTATGATTAGACCCAATAGTAGTTACCTCCCTTTGGTATTGTTCTATCGGTGGTAATACTTGAAACAATAGTAGAAAATGCTTTTAAAAGGAAATTCCTTAACATCAGTTGAATTTAGTAGAAAAGCATTACTAATGTTTATAATTGTTTATTTTTATTATTAAAAATGAAACAGAAAGCTCAATTTTAAAATTGTTGAAAGTACAATAAATAACAAATTCAAAAAAATAGATAATGAGTCCAAAATGGATTTTAAAATAACAGTTTGTTTAATAAGTATTAAAGTACATTAAATCACTAGAATAAGTTTATCAAGTGTTTAAGATATGTATTAATAGAACAAAAAATTCTTACATATAGGTGGTTAGGCAGCAAGAAAAGTATTTATAAATCGATCAATTAGAAATCACCACAGTAATTACTCCAATAATGTTTAACATGTTAATATAAATTCTCTAATGTCATATTAAAAAAGAATATATAAAATAATATTGCAAAGAATATTTAGAGTTTATGATAGATAAAATGATCTTGACAAAGCAGTATCTCTATAGTTCTGTTTTTCTATCAGTCTGATTAAAATTGAGATCTTGTACATATTGGACGACAAGTGAAAAGCATTAAAAACATACCATTTCTAATGACAATTCTTCCTTACCTGCAGTGCAAAACTTGAGTTGATTGGTTACTTAAAAATAAGCGAACCAGGAATTCAAAAGCTTTGGAAGAATGTGCACTTTCATCAATTTCTGACAGATATTCTTATTTTAAGTTGATCTTGACTTTAATCAGACTGGTTTTTCTATGTTATGATCTTATGCAAAGTGTTGCTTTTAGTCTTCAAGTTGTGTTTTTAGATGCTTTAATTTGTTTCATTTCAACCAAAGTTTCTTCTTGATGAGTTATGGTTGTTATTCATCTCAGAACATGCATTCCATGAACACTCAGTAATTTCCTTTCCTTTTTGTTTGATTTCAACCAAATTTAGTCTGAAGTCTCACCTTAGCAGTATCTTGGATGAGTAGATAGTCATATATAACATGTTTTCCCTAAAACAACTTCTTACATTGTATAGTTGATTCTAACTAAATTTCATGCCCTTCAGACATTAAATATGTCCATGGAGGACATGTTTGCAAATCTTGTTATTGCAACTCCTTCTGAAATGTTGGTCATATCTTCACTGAAATTGGTATGATGTCTGCTTGATACTATATGGAAATGGTGCCATTGTGATGTGCAGCTTGGCCACTGAGTCTTGTTATATCACTACTCCTAATATTTGACATTTTCCAAATCCTAAAATTCTCAAGAAATTCCTACATTTTCAGAGTTGATTCCATGAAATCAGAGACTCTTATATTTGCTCTGCAACCCTGTTTACAGATAGATGGAAAAAAATTACAACACCGTATGACACCATCTTAAGTCAGATATCAGATAAAATCTTGATTTTTACTATAGAAATCACAGGTTTAAACTACATTGAAACCGTAACAATCAATTTCCTCATCTGTTTAGATTGCCTTTCTACACTGAAAGCTTTGCAGAATCTAAAATTTGACAACCCCATAATATCCTAGATATTACATATACAAAACATGTTCATACAGTCTGGAAAAAGTATACTGTACTTGTCTGGTCACATTAGGTTACATGTATACTGTAATGAAAGGGGAGATAATACAGTCACAACTGACCTACAATCACTCATTTCCAAATGGATATTCTTTACTTTGACTTAAGATGTTGTATAAACCAGTATGTTAATCATACTTGGCAAAATAGGTGGAATGAAAATTCCACAAACAAACTTAAGAACAATTTTACAGATAGGGTGGTATTGTGCTGATCATGTATCAGGGACACATACCTGACCATGCATACCACCTGAAAAGTGAACCTCAGCCAGAGTGCTTACCCTGCCAGAGCGCATAACCTGAAGCACATTATTGATGAGTGTGTCGGCTTCGACATCTATTATAGCATCTTCTCCTGAATCTTGGAAAAAGTTGTAGTGAGGTTGATTTTCACTATTTCACTAGTGAGGTCAATTTTCACTAAAAAGCCTTTTTATAATATCTAGTTGGTGCTAGATGTAAATGTAACCAAAATATGGCTTCCATAGTAGACATTTTGAAAGCCATGTTATCTTCTGCTGAACAGACAGGCATATAGACTTGGGATTTAGCTTAAAGACTGCTTGTAATATCTAGCTGGGTCTAAAGAAAAATAGTGCTGATCAGAACCTGATGGCCGTGGTGATCATCTTAAAAATCTTGTTATCACTGATCCACTTTAAAGGATGCAGGTGATATTTGCATTTGGTTTTAACTGAAACACTAAAATCTTCTGGTATATATTTGGTCCTAAATGAAGATGATGCCATTTGACCTCACAAAATTTGGCAAACTTTGTAACAGCTACTCCTCCAGAACAGTTGGTATTACCAACATGTTTTTGTTAACTACTTCTTTCTTGCAATATATTATTGTTCCAGTATTAAAATGATACAACCTCAAAATGGCCCATATGTTAATTATCTAATACTCTTCCCTTAAACTTCCAGATTTTAACTGTAAATAATTTCCCCTTTTATGTCCTTTGTAATGGTTTAGTTTGTGATCAGAATTATTGCTCAGTAAAATTGCCACCACCGTAATAAAATATCACGATAGGAGAACTAATATTGCCTCACAAATCCAGCCCTCACAGGTTAAAACTTTGTAGCTATAAAGCTGAAACGTTGCATATCTGCCCACCTATGTGGCAAATGGGTACAGTGATCCACCCTTGATATAGGGATTGGCACCAAATCCTGTGAATACTTTAGTTACCACTTCTGCTCATGCCTAATCTCATGATCTCTACAGACAGAAAGGCTTTACAATCCACATACAAGCATTTTGGAAGTTTTCTACCTTAAAGCAAGTTGGAGGTGTGTTATCTTTGAAAGGAAGTATACACCATCCAAAAATTTCCAGCTTTTCAGGGCACTCAATCAGTTCATTTGTGCCACATGGTTCACACAGCTTCCAGGAAGTTCCTACAATTCTGCTACAAATACACCATTTACCTGTTCAAGGTACTCCTAGCCCCTGGGGTTTTTCTAAATTGATGGACTGGGAAATGTCCCATGTCTGGATCACCTCCATGGGAACAACATCGACTCAGGATTACATTCTACAAGACATAGGTGAGTTATGTTGGAGCAAGACATGATATCACTTGTTACTCTCCTTCTTAACCTTGCTTTCCTTGTCAACAAGGACAAGTACAACCTTGTACCATCTCAACATTTTGTTCATCACAGTATCAAGTTCAACACTCAGTAAACAGAGGATGTCTCCCTCAAAAACAAGCATTGAAAATCAGTACAGCAGTGGCTTCCTTGCATATACAGAACGATCTTCCTGCCTGAGAATTTCTTTACCTGCCAGGATTGTTCTATGTGGCAGCAGATCTATTGCCCATTACAAATGATTCTGTTGTCAAAACTGGAGGCCAGGACTTTACCAATTGGACCAGCTTCACACAATTAGCGCAGATATGTGGTTCCATTTCAGAAGATTTGGCAACCATACTTTGCTGATGTCAGGTATACATCTGCAGTACAACCTCTGGAAATCAAACTCTATATGGATGTGAGCACAGAGGTTGGGGGGGGGTGATACACCACCTTCCATCATTCTGGGAAGCGATTGGAGCGTGGGCCTGTCAAGATCATCATTTTCATATCAACATTTTTTATATGAAGACAATTTTACAAGCCATTCATTGGTGGCAGTTAAATTGACATGGGGAAAATATCTGAAAATAACCCCAGACCAATTGAATTTGCTTCGCATCTCAACTAACAAAGTTAAGGCAGTTGCCACAAACATTGCATTTGAGTAAAACTGTTCTCTGTTATTATCTATGCTGTGGGATGGAGACCTGAGTTCACTTCTTGAGTTTTTATCTCATGGTGCAAAATGTTACCTTCATGGGTTATTCAACAGCTTGATAAGGATGTGGCTTCATGACTTCTGTTGGACTTTTGGAAGAAAACATTTTTCCCTTTCAAATCTGCTCCCCAACATATTGAGTCAGTTCTCCTGTCAGGTCATTTAGAAGCTGTCTTGCATAACTTAGGGGACTAGGGATGGTCTCTTTAGGGTAAGGGTATGTATCTTTCTCCACCTCTTACTTATTTTCCTTAAGTATTATGATCAGGTAATGTATTTGATGAAAAAACCAATTTTTCTAGTAAAAGATGTTTAATAATACTTACCTGATTATAATACACATTCATCCTCTCAGACTCCATGCAGTTATATCCATGTAGAGAGTGTGCCTTCCACTCCAGTAGTAACTAAGTATTCACTAGATTTGGAACCATTTGGAGATCACTCTGTCTGCAGTCTAGGAGGGCAGATAACTTTTAGATTTATAGTTAAAAGGTTTTAGGAGGGCTTGATTTGTGAGATAGTTGTTCACCTGAGGTAGTATGATGGTTTCTTTAAGCACCATGATTAACTGTTCAATTTACAACATAATGCATTATTATTCCTTTGATGAAGAGGACATTTTCATTTTATATTTCCTTAACCCCTGAATGAAGTTTCATCATGATAGAACTTAAAGCAGTTAATGCATTGATATGCTCGCTTACCTTTTGTTCTTAAGTTCAATTACAGTGTCATATAATATTTGTGTTGAGATTTTATTTAATTTTGTTTTTCATTTGCTTATTTCCCAAACGCTTTGATGAGTTTTCATCATACTTTTGATGAATCATTATTGTAGCTAAAATAGTTAATTCTACAACATTCTCACTCATCCTTTTGAACTTTTGGTCAAGGTCACATGTTGTACAGCAGTGCTTTCATTATGGGCTCAGCTTACCCTGGCCTTCATGTTTAATTGTTGTATGAATTATAACAGGTAAATTATATATTAATATAATTTTCAGTTGTTTCTTTGTAAGTCCAACTACTTGCAATATGCAGATTATAATACAATGTTCTCAGTGAAAACAAAACATGGAAGAAATTAAGACTTTTAGGAATTGATGGTGTACAGTAAGTTATTATTAGGGTATGAAACATTTCAGACTGTGTGGTAATTTTCTTAACTTGTATTGTCTTTACATGACAGTATGCCATAAAGATAGCATACATATAATATTTGCTATTCTGTACATGTTTTTCAGGCTTTTACTGCTGTACTTTGTGGAACAACAGTACCATCTGCCAGTCCTAGAAGGACTGCTTCATCATCTTCGAACATATCTATGGGTAATTGTTTCACATGAAAGTTTTATTTTCTTGAGACAAAACATTATGACTAAAATTTAAAATTTTCCAGAACTTCATTAAATTAACACTTCTCAGTGTGTTTGACAAAGGCATTTTGTATTAAGTACAGGGAAACCCCACTATAACATGATGATTCCAGACTTCATCAAGTAATACAGTGTTATGTAACCTGTCATTCTAATAAGCACCAATAAAGCTATGAAATACTAAATACATGCACAAAATATCCCATAACACTTGCTTAAGGATAGACATCAAGAGTAGAATTGTTTTCTGAAGAACATATTGAATTTTAACAATTTTGATAACAATAATACATTTCTTGTTACTATTGCATTGCTTACCATTCTGGGACATAAATTACAATTGTTCGTAATTTGACAGGTAATGTATTGCTTGTGTTAAACTGAGTTATGCAGGAGTCTCATACCATTCATTCCCATTATTAATATTTTTGATTTATTATTTCTTGTTTAGAAACTTTTCTTTTTGCAGTAATATAATGTCGCAGTGTTTTGTAAATATGGGTTTAAGAAGCCTCTTGGAAACACTCCCTCAACCTGCCTGTCTTGTACTAGTTGTGAATATATGGATTTTTTTTTCTGCTGTGTGGGACATCACTCAAGTAGCTACATATAAGGGGAGGAAGAAAGGGCCTTCTTCATCTTCTTCATAGTAGTACACAGGGTCCTTGTCTGAGCCAAACAAGACTGAGAAAAAAATAACTACTTGATCTCAGGAGAATATGGAATCCTTCTATGGGTCCTCAGAGGCCCAGAAAATGATTAGCTCTTTGTTGGAGTAAAGCACTCCTAGATCTGAAGAGGGTATGTAATCCTTTTCCCAATAGGAAAATACAAGGGCAGAGAGTAAGTCATACCCTCCATGAGGGAGGGTCGGTACCTTCCCCATGCCCATAACTGATAAGCAAATTAAACCTCAGTTCGGAGGAGAGCTTCTCCATTTATTCAGAGTTACCTGACTGCTCATTGTATGGTTACATGCCAGTGGTCATTATAGCCCCATTGGTATAGATATAGGATTTAGGTGTTTACCTCCCTGATGTCATGGTACCATCCACCCCTGTTTTGGATAAAGAGTCTGGGTATTCATGCCAGACTTGGAAAGGGGATCTGATTGGTATCCCACCCTTTCATATGATTCTTCATGATCCCTGTGGGGTGTGGGGCATCCCTTGCATGGAAGTGAATTGTTCTTCCCATTTATGTCCCAGTTGACATATAGGTCTTAGCCTCATTAGCAGTGCTATTTTTGTGAGATGCAGACTTGAATCACCTGCTTATGAAGAGTCCAAGAGGAAGGGGATGGTGGTCTTATTCCCCTAAAACATTTGAGACAAGTTGAGAAGTAATCTTATTCTCCTATTAAGTCTACTACATAGGGACTCTCCCATAGCTGCACATGAAGAGTTATGTGACATGGATGTTTTTACCCCTAGGTAAGGTCTGAAGTCCTGCTTCCATTGGGCAAGAGCAGGATGTAAGACATCCTGTCTGTCCTAGGTAACTCTTTGGAGTTTTTGTTGGTGGTGCCACCTTCTCCCTTCAGGTCCCCTACCTCCTCCCACATGTTGACTTAGGCATCAGATGTTGAAGAGAAAAACAAAGTTTACTGCCTTCTTCCCCAAAATTTATTTCAGAAGCCTTTATGCTCAGAGGAAAAGGAAGGTGTCTCCAGTTTGGAGAGACCCTCAGGGGATGCCTTACTCCCCCATTGGTTATTCCCTCCATGGCGTCTGAGGACCAGAAAGACCTGCAACACCATTCCATTGTATCTGCTTCATGCCTATCAAAGAATGTTCGTCCTGATTACCCCTCAGGGCCTTCAGTGAAGTTCTTTAAAGGAATGCAGCCCCTTTCCAGGAAGCAGCCTCAATTTATGCCTCCCTCTCACCTGTCTGTTGTTAGAGAATGTTGCCAAAAATGGGCTGGGAGATGAAGTTTGAGGGACCCTCCTCCTTTCCTAAGGGAGGGGGGCTATCCCAGGGTCTGAACCCTCTCTTGCCATGCATAATTTTTCCAAGAATTACCACCAGTGCTTGGCCTGACCTCCTTTTAGAGGTCTGGTCAAAAATGACAGATGATTGGTGAGTCCTGTCCGTAATAAGGAAGGAGAGAGGCTTCAGCTCCATGAGAATCCGCCTCTGACTGGTCTTCATTATAAAAATCTGGTGTGGTTAAGAAAAAGGGAACACATCCTTCTGCTGAAGGGGACAGTAGAGAGGGTGTTAAACAAACAGTCTCCGACCTTTTAATCTCAGATTTTCCTGGTATCAAAAAGGAAGAAAGTTGTGACTGATTATTGATCTTTCCACATTCAATAAGTTTCTTCTGGAGGTGCCATTTAACATTAAAATTTCAGCTACAGCCATTATTTCTGCAATGACTGGTTGATCCAATGGCCTCTTAGGTTTTCTAAGAGATCTCCCCACTTTGTAACTGGCACATAGTGACCCAGCTGGGACTTATTCCAGAAGTAGAGAAAATGGAGCTAGTTCCATTTAAGGATTTCTTATACATATGGATGAATTTCCTAACAAACAGTGGATTAGCTCATATTCATTTGGACGGAATATACAGAATTCTGGCCTTTTTTTGAGGTGCTGAAGGAGGCCTGGGCATTGTACACCCTCAGTTTAAAGTGGGATGATCTGCTTGCTTTCACCTTCTCACCATTCAGAATGATTGTGTAAGTTTTCCACAGTCAGGGTTTCCACTGCTCAATTCATTTTGATAGCCCCTCTGTGACCTCAATGAATGTAGTTCAGTGATCTTCTCAACCTGTTCATAGACATGATCCAGATCATTGACTCAAAGGAGGGACCTGCTGCATACAAACTAACAATTATGCATTTGGCTTACGCTTCTTTTTCCATCTAATTACGTCTCACCTGTGGATGGATTATGCAGTTCTGGTACATTAATAAATGAAATAAAAGTAAAGCGAAAAAACTTGTGTTTTGTAATTTTTATCATCATCCCTTTAATCCCACTCATCATATAAATTTGAGAATATTCTAAAAATGAAGATTGCTGGATAAGAATAGTGTACAAGTACATCTGTCCATCCAAGATGTACATATGCTTTTCTTTTTTTCTAAGCAAGTGTATGTGTGTGTGTGTTTATATATATATATATATATATATATATATATATATATATATGACACAGTTTCAAGAAAATTGCCTCACAGATTTATTATATTGATTATATAATTCATTACTGGACCAGTCTTTACTTTAAAGACAGTGCAGTGTTCAGTGCAACAGTCTTTAAGTTGTGACTTGTGGATGATATATGAAAAATGTTAGAGCATATGGATTCTTTTCAAACTTCAAAACATGTCATCAGAAAAAGGACAAATCAACAGGTGCTTGATAAATTTGAAAAGAATATGAGAATGATGCAGTACAGCACTCAGATTGAGCTCAATATCATGCTCATTGCTGAGTTTGTGAACTCCATGACGATTCAGCGAAAGTTAGACATGTAGACAAGTTAAAGTGAGAGTTTAATATAAATAATTTGTATGTTTTGTTTGTATTCTGGTTCTAATCCACATGGATTTTGCCCATTTGGCACTGACTTTTGACCAGCTGCAGAACCAGGTTTGTTGGACATATAAAAGTACATTTTTTATACAGTGTACTGTAATTATGGCATGTAATATATAGATTATGCTTTTTGTGCTCAGATTACAGATTTTGCCACTTATGTTCTCAATAATTACGATTATACTGCTCTCAGTTGCTGGCATGTATGCTGCTGTGACAGCACAGGGTGTCTTTTGCAGAGCAGCTGATACATTCTCCATGTTCACACTTGGCTCGTCTTGAGCAGTTTATCTGCTAGGACAAATTTTGGGCAAGGTGCATATTGCATCATTGAGACTAGGAGTCCATGTGCAAGGTCTTAGTCGCAAAGTAGAGACGATTTTGATTGTGCAGTAGGAAACACGTTAATACTTGCTGTCCATCTGTGAGTGCAGTGGCATACTCTTCTTTCTTCCTGTTTGAAGTGGGAGAATATTTGGTCTCTGCTGTTAAAGCCCATATGGTTTGAATCATCTGATCTTGTCATTTATTTTGAGCTGTATCAACTGGTTTCTCAGTCTCTAATGCCTAGGTGGAATCTCGTGTGTCATGGTTTTTGTTAACCTCCCCCATGAATGATTGGGTAACGCTTGTTTTGAGAACCTCACTATTGAAGCTGTTTTTCTTTCATTAGTATGTGCAAGATGATAGAGCAAGCTTCATGCCTTGTCTTTAGAGAAAGCTTTTTACTGCTTCTTTTGGTAGCTGCACTGCCTATAGAGATCCCCACCATCAGTCCTACCTTTGCTGGAGTTGATCAAGATTGACTCTTATACCTAAATTAGGGTCTTACTATTTCACATGTCCACTTCTGAAGGGAAACATGAAGGTATGAAGCATCTTTTCCTTCCCTCCAAATGTTCTGTTGATATTTGGCATCAGCTGTTTCCAGGGGGATTGTCCTTCCAATCATGTCTACTTACCAGTCCCTTATTGAGAAATACCTTTCATTCATGAAGTTTACAGCCCAGGAAGTTCAAACTTTTGCTACCGTGAGGGCATATGTATCTCATTTGTCACTGGAGGATATTATGAAAACCACATTTTCATGGACACATACTATTTTTCGTCCTTCTACCATCAGTCTTGGTGGACAAATCTGATGACTTATTTTCCTTGTGACCCAAAAATATGGCCCAAGCTGAGGCCAAATTACACTAATAGGTAGTCCTACCATATAGGTTAGTGTTTCAAATTTTTATACCAGTTTTGAGGCCATCAGCCTGCCTCAGCACTGATCAATTTATTAGTGACAGGTAATGTATTACTGATATTAAAATGTAGTTTGTGTGGGGTATGAAACTAATTTTGATGTAATACTAACCCATTGCTATTGCCAGATTCCCTTTTCCTACCCTGCTCTGATGTTTCACAAATAGTCTGGGTGATTCAGAAAGAAGGCAGATGCTGCACATGGGACTATGATGTGGGGAATAGCTTGTGTCTGTTTTCTTTTTAGTTCTGAATTGAATTTTCCATCCTGGAAAGATAAGTGATGCAATAGCAGCAGGTAAGTTTATGTCATTAAAATTAGTTTAACACCCCACCCCTTGAACATATTCAGTTGCCATTCATTTGATAAATTGTTGATATACTGACAAGACAGCCAAGGCTCATTTGTATGAGGCAGGTTTAGTTTTATGAATTTTTATTCTATAATACCAGTGCCCATTTGTTGCAACATCTTTTTCTGTGTTTAAGTTTGATAATTTGCAGTTCTAAATGTGAATTAATTGAGTTATCAATCTGAATAGTAAATACTTTTGAACAATGACAATTCTGGGTGCCCAGGTCTGTATTCTGATTAATTGAGCTAACATCAGTGGGCATTTCTTTGCCTTGGATTAAACAACAGTTTAGAGTTATTCACAATGCTTTCAAGATAAACACAGAAAGAGTTAATAGCTTTATTGTGGCTAGTTCACTACAATTAAGATTAATAATTATCATTATCTTTAAGACCTGATGACCTTAAAAGATAACTTGCCAACAAAAACTGAATTTTTTATTAACATATTTAAAACATATTCAGAAGAAACTGGTGAAGAGGTTGTGAAACATTAGGGAGTCACAGCATGACTTTTGTTGTTTACATATTCATCTTAGAAAAAGATATGTTGCATGAACATTAACAGATAGCAAATATTCATTTAAAGAAAAAATGTAATAAATCACAACAGATTAAAATAAATCCTTGGCAATAAACATTTGAACTCTTTCAATTCACGGGAAATTGTTGAAGTGATGGCCAAAAAATTAAACATGACCATGTTACATAAACATTCATGTTATAATGAAGTTGTTAAATTGAGTTTTCCATGTCTTCAGTTTCATTCTGTTTCCAATATACATTGCTTCATATGTAATAGAGCACTCTGTTAACAATGTGATGTCCAGGAAGATCAGTGTTACTGCTGTGGTCAGCATATAATATTGAATTTTCATTATAAGTTAAAAATTTTGATTCACTACAAAAATCATGATTTGCAATAAATATTGCTTATGCAGTAATAACTAGTCCTACACTTTTGATACTTCAGCATAATTCTATAAGGATGTGTCTCATTATGAGATTTTAAAGAAGACGTTAGTAATTACTGAAAATATTATAATTAACTCAGATAAAAATTCCTTTCTTATACAGTAAAACCTGTTATGAGAGACCACCCATTCTGCCAACAAAAAGCGGTCTCTTAAGACAGGTGGTCTCTCATAGCAGATTTGTACAAAAAGACCAGTTTCAGTACAATTTCAAGAAAAATAACCACAATCACTGTACATATATTCTATTCTTTATTAATAGTTCTTGCTGAAATATTGTATGCATTCATCTGAAAACAAAATTATATAGCAGTAAAGATATACTTCTATCATTAAATATGAAACCACATTTATGTTTGAAGATCACATATTTTAGCATATGAAATCGTTTCTGAATTACTCCTTTTTCTTTATAACAACCTAAATTTGTTTTACCAACATTTAAACCGCTTTTTTGCGAGTGGTCTGCTCTTTTTTCACTTCTTTCAGTTACAATCATTATTTTCTCCTGCCTTAAAATTTGTCTATTTTTATTTTTAGTTGGAGGTTTGTCCATTGTTATTAAGGTTCTAGGTGTTAAAATTATTAGTGCTCAGTTGTAATATCGAACTTAAAGACTGTTTTAACTGGGCTGTGGGAAAATATGAAAAACCTATACATGTGCATTGCATATCTAACAATTAATGAAATAAAAAGAAACAATTATCTCATCCAGAAACAGAATCATTTACTCAGAGACAGAAATCAACGACTTCATTCAAAGATGACATACAGAGATTAACTCTATAAGCAAAGTGTGTAACCCAGTCGCACCAACTTGAATAGACAACAGCTTTGTGATTGGGATGTAATCACTTAACATCGAGGTGTGGGGCAAACAACAAATATCACAAGTCTTGAACACTATCAACTGAATCCCGCAAACGATTCTCTCTTGCTGATTTAACAGACAGTGACCTTATTCACCCCGGCAATACGGATTAACTCTAAAGACAAACAATAAACGCAACCACTACGTCAACTTTGGTACTACAGCGGCAATTTGTGACATGTACATTAGCCTGGTTTACGGACTGTAGCATCTATCACCGATAGCAACAACCCCGTTTTTTTTGTTGATTTGTTTAATATTCCTTTTATGTTTGTTTTTGTTCAGAACAGTCGTTACTAATCAAGCGGTCGTTGTAACAATTGATTACATATAGGTCATTGGTGTCTGTTCTTGTGATCCGTTCATTCATAGAGATGCCAGGTCCTATGATAAGGTTGGGAAGCAGGCTAAGTGCGGGAATAATTAGTCTGGTTCCCTGCTTTGTATGCTCCCTGCATTACTCACCCCTATACGAATAGCAGAGTACAATGCAGGGAGCATAGGAAGCAGGGAACCAGACTAGGAAATAATCTACATATACTTTAGTTTGGTTTACGACAGAAACTATAAAACACTATAAGCAAAGCTAAAAAAAATTCAGACATCGGTAGCCAATTTTTAAAAATTTTTTTTTATTTTGAACTGTATGAGCGGTTGTTCTTACAGGGATTAAATAAAGGTTGGTGGAGTTTATCCTCGTTTTTGTGATGTGGTCGTTTATAGCAGTGTCGAAATGCATATTTTGCCAAGACATCACAGTCGCTGGTCACGTGCAAGTGGTCGTTCATAACAGAGCGTTTATATAATAAAATCGATTCCTGCATTACAGTTGTGGTCAGAAATGACAGGTGGTTGCTCCCAGCAGAGGTCACTCATAGCAGTTTTTACTGTATAGACAAAATTGGTTATTTCATCTTCCTGTTCCCACTTGAAAGAACCCCAGAACAGTTTCTTATGCCTTTGCACAATAATTGTTGTGAGACCCAGTCAGTATATAGAGATCATATTGGTTAACGTCTACTCACATTAGAAAGAGATTCTAATGACAAAAGATGACATACTTTCTGATGATAACTTAGATAAGAGACAATGTGATGATAACTTAGATAAGATACGATGATCTATAATAATATATTAAACCCTTTTCCCAGCAAAATTACAAGTGTTTACCAATCTGTATAAAAAATTAGGCAAAGTTGATGGTTTTATTTCCAGCCACCCTACTTCCCAAGTATGTTTGTGTCAATATTTGGTCATGCAGGAGTGAATCATTATAAATTTACATGTTTTCCTTAAAAAAAAAAAACTAAAAGCATCCATGGTGTTCCATTTGTATTTGTTCCCAGTATGTAATATGAAGGGATATAGTTATTGATCTGTCTGCCTGTCTGTGAACATTTTTATTTACAGAGCATAGATCTGGAACCATTCAAGGTATTTCAACCCAGCTATTAAGCAAGTTGCATAAACGTGCCTTTTTGTTACTTAGAATTTTCCATCTTCATTTTTTTTCTTCTTATGTTATCATGGAAACATAAAATGTAAGCATTAGGGGTATATAAATTGAGAGCATAGGACCACAAGGTAAGTAGGAGTCTTTACATAAGCTGGGGACTAAACGATTCTTGATCCTTTTGTATGCATTTCAGCTTTGGAATTATTCTCCTTTATCGCACTCAAGCTTTATTTTGCTGTATCTTTAAGATGTAGTAAGCACACAATTCTCATATATCCTCTTCCTGAGCAGTACCATAAGAGATTTATATATTTCACTGCATTTCTGTGGGAAAACAAATTTTTATGAGCAATACTGCATTACTTAAGGAGTGAGTATTACTCAGAATTAAACAAGTTCGTAGTTTCTCATATAAATGTAGCCACCTTTTTATTATATACTCATTTTGATTTTCTACCTAAGGCTGAATAATAAAAAGAAGACACTACTGTACAGAGTCAATGAATTTACATTGGGTTCCAAAGTAAATACACAACTGTAAGTTCAGCAGCACACAGTAACTATATTAATGCACACATAGCACCAACCAGCAACCTTTGAACTTGGTCACACACACTGTCATTCATTTAAAAAATAATTCTTGTTTTGGTCTGCTTAAAATTAAAATTTAGAGTCATGTTTTGAATGAATGAACATTGAACAACTTTTCCATTTGGTCTGGAATGGATGGATTTTGTTTTTTTCTGTCAATCCAAGTAAATTCTGCTTTTCTATTTTTGATGGACTGGATTTGTTAGCTGGGTCAATTTCATATGATGCACATATGACTGGATGGACTCAGGAATAGCCCTGATGCAGCTGCACTTGTGTTTTTTTCTATCATTGATTGTTTGGAATCATAATGTGGGAAATATTTGAATTCTTAAAAAGATGCAGGATAAAATCTTTTTTGTTTGGGAATATCACATTCATTTTATTTTATTTGTGCAGTAAGGAGAATGTGATTTCTTTTGGAAATGTCAAAATTAAAGTACATTTTCATGGTGTGGATCAATTTTTGGAACCCACGTAATTCTGATTAGCAGAAATAAATAAAAAAGTACATTTTGAGGAAATTCAAGGTGCCGAAATGTAAGTATATTTATTGTCATTGTTATTACCAGCTAAAGTCAACATATATTTATGCCCTGTCAACTGCATGCTCATTGTTGGGTAGACCCCAGCCATTTACATGAAATGTATGACTTATATTGCTACTATAAATTGAAACATTGTCTCAAAAAAGTAAAACGAGGAAAATTGCAAAGCAGCTGCAGTGTAGCAATACATTTTGCCAGCAGAAATAATACTTCTTCATCCTCTTGGCTTATTGGCACTGTGGCTTCTGGTTTTCTTCGAAACCTGCCATCATCATTTGCATTTTTGTTTTATAATTTAGTGCTTGGGCTGACTTGTACAATGGTACATTTCTGAGAGAGACAGTATAGCCCTTGGCCTTAATATGCCTTTCTAGGTCATTTTTGTAGACACTTGATTGCATGTGTAATAGTCTGAACCATTTGATTTGCGAATGGTTACGAACATTTCTCCTAAATAACTTTTTAACAGATCAGAATGATATTTTCATTTCTGCATGCCTCACTTTTGTTGTGGACATTGTGGGTATCACATTCATTCATTTGCTTGATTGAAAGGTTTTTTTTGACTCAATGAACTCTTCCACATCATCAACTTTGTCATCTCTACTTTCTAATGGACCAAACAGCTTGTTTAGTTCATCCAAATAAATCTAATAAATCAAAAGCTCTGGCATCTGCTATATGAGCGTACTTTGTAATCAAAGGTAGTTTATAGCTCACAATACCATTTTTGACAGATGTGTCATGCAGTATGAAGCAATGCTGTATTGAGAAGTACTGCATGATTCTGACAATGTAATATTAATGGAGAAATGATTGAGCATATTATAATTGGTGTTATGGAAAGATGATTGTATAGAATCAAATTGCTCTTAATATGATGTATTGAACAAATACAGTGGGTTTTTTTTCCTTGCAGTTCATGGGATATGCAGATGCACCTTGCCTCACTCGGTTGTTCTGGAGATAGCTCAGGGGGACATCACAAAAGAGACAACAGATGTTATTGTCAACAGTGTCCTGTCTAATTTGAATCTCACTCAAGGTCACTGTTTGTTAGTTCTACTGGTTATAGACCAGGAGAGCTTATGGTATGGTCTGTTGTCCATTATATCCCTGTCTGTTGGCACAAGTTGGTTATTGCTACTCTTCCTAACCTACTTGGAGGATTGCCATGAATCTTTACACCCACATTCATCTCATTGTCTAGTAGGTCCTAAATGAAAATGGTGCCACTCAAACATCCACTGTGCCCACCACAGTGGCCATCTTTAAAATGATGTTATTTCTACTTCTTCTGAATGGACATGGGTTTTCACTAAGATTTCTTATGATGTCTAATTGGTAAAAGGTGAAAATGGTGCTGATCTGACATCCATAATGGATGCCAAAGCAGTCATCTTGAAAAAACTATCACTACTCCTCCTGAATGGAAAGTCATATTGACGTGGGGTCTTTAACAGAAGACTTGTTATGATGTATAGTTGACTCAACTGAAAATGGTGCATCTTAGACATGCAATATCTTGTTATCACAACTTCGCCTGAATGAATGGTCATGTCAGCATAGTTTTGACTGAATGACTTCTTATGATGTCTAATCAATCATCCATGAAAATGATGCTGATCTGACCTCCAAAATGGCTGCCACAAAGGTAGTTTTAAAAATCATGTTTTCCTAGATATCTGGTCATGTAGAAATTCAGTTTTCTTCAGAAGACTTATGATATCTAGTTTGTTATAAATGGAAATGGTGTCAGTCTGATATCCAATATGGCCACCATGACAGCCATCTGGAACATCTTATATTGTTACTCCTCCAAAATAGAAAGTCATATTAACATGTTGTTTCCACCAGAAGACTTCTTATGTATCCTTGGTGCTAGATGAATATGGTTACAATCAGACATTGAACATGTCCAACATGGCAGATAATTTGAAAATCTTGTTATTGTTAAAGAATATTGAAGATGGTTTCAACACAGTTAAAAGAAATGAATAGTCATATCTTGAATTACTGGAAATTATTTTTACCCAGTAGAGCATTGGTCCCTTCAAGGGACTCTTGTCATGTCTTAAATCAGATGCCTGGAGCCAAAATCACCATAGTTTTGATATACAATATTAACACACATTATAATGGCTTCTAATACATTTTGGAGTATTATCTTATATGAAAATGTTCTGAACATTAATTAATTCAGTGTGACCTGTTACTTGTAATATTAAAGGATCATCACGGTGAAACACTGTAGTATTAGCTTAATGAGAAACAGACATTTTCACAATTCTAAGGGCTCCTTGAATCTAATAGCAAGAAATTAATAGGCTGTTTTCCATTTAGTTGCACTAAGATGCAATGAAAACTTATTCCAGAATGAGTGCCATGATATAGAAAAATAAAGGAAGTGGTTTGTGATAAATGTACTTGAAATGATTATGAGAAAGTATTAACAAGTCCATGATAGTACCTCAGTTAGAAGATTACCACATATAACTTTCTTAGTGAATACATCTAGATAAGGGTGTGTTACTGAGTGAAATTTATGTTATAATAGTTTTTATGACACACTTTTGTAACATAATTGTTCCATTTTAAATTTCAACATTTGCTAGCAACTATAAATAACAGGATCAATTTTACTTTTACTTACCTATTAATGCTCCCCTTGAGTGGTTTTACGATAGTGTAGCATGTAGTGTCTTCATTAATTGTTATGTTTTAATCATTGTAACTGTAATGTAGCAATGTTCTATATTTAATAATAATAAAATAAATAAACAGTTTTCAGGATTTCAAAGTATACTTAATATCATGTTCTAATTTTTGTTTAGAGCTGAATTTTATTTAAATTATTTGCTTTATAGGTCAGGTATCAAAAGCCATTCTTATAGCTGGAGGAATTTCCATCCAACAAGAATGTCAGGATAAAAGTAAGACATTACTCTCAGATAGATTTACTAAATCTGTTTATTTAGTTTAAAAATAGTGATAACTTTAATTTTATTAAGTAAACCTCGTTTGCTAAATGTCATAGGGATGTGTTTCATATTCAGTGACCACTGACACATTTTATTTTTAAGAACTCAGTAAGGATAGAATTAGTTCTGCTGAGTTTTTAGAATATACTTTTTCACCTTAAAAGATGTAATTCTTATAAATCTATGTATTATGAACTACTCAACATTTTCATTCTTAAAATGTCAAACAGATTTATCAGTTTTCGAATAGGTTTATTAATTTTTTAAAATTATTATTTATGATTTTTCACTTTAAGATGTAATTGTTATCAATATTTGTATTGTGAACTATTCCTCCTGCTCTTCCTTTTTGATCTTCTTCAATATTGCAGCCATTCATTAAATTGAAGATAACTGCCAGATTCTTGTTGACTAATGTTAGAATAGAATTATTGACAGTTGGAGTTACAGACATATGGTCATTTCAGTTGGAGTTGATTATTCTCAGAAGGCATGAATATGCTGAGATGGCACAAAAATATTTCTTCAAATCCATGATGAAATTGGGTGGACTTAAAGTCCAGCACAGCTAGTTACATTTTTCTTTTACAAAGAGGCTGCTTTTAACTTTTCAGAAGCTTTGAAGCTAATTCTTACCTTGAGCAAGGTCTTACCAAGCATAGAACAGTGTTTTATTGAAGATTTCATCCATCACAATGTCAAGAAGCTGTCATTGAATTTATATCCATTTAATAATAAAATTAAGTTTGCATGAAGGTAACTGGAGCTTTTAGCTATGGCCACAGTTTGACATCCCCTCAAAAGCATGACAGAAACAAGTCTGGAAAATTTGGTCTTTCTCTTACAGCAGAATACAAAACAAAAAGAAAAATGACACTGACATACATGTCAAATAATGAAAATGAAAGGGCAAAGTGTTATTAATAGGCAGGACAGGATCAGGGGGGGTTCCAGGGATTTTGGCTCCCCCGACTACCCCCCACAAACATATACACACACATAGTCACTTGTCACTTTGAAATTTGACCATAATTTTATTCTTTTGCATGTTTATTGGGTATTATGCACACTTTGAGTAAATAGAGAAAAAGACATTTGCTTTAGTGCCCTTTCGAGGAAGGTTGGAGCCCTTTTGAAATGTTGGAACACCCACCCACCCTCAACACTTTACCTGATTGGGCCTTGAATAGTCATAGTCTACAAAATTTAGCCTGTTATAATAGCATGTTTGTAGTGATTTTTTTTTTCTTCAATAAGTATAGGTCACAACCTATTTGTTACCATTTGACCATTTAATTAACTAATAATTTACAATGATATATACCTTAAATATAAAATCACAAGGGAAAGGCTATTAGCATATGTATTTGTAATTAAATGATCTCTTGGTGCAGCAACGACAACATGGTGCCAATTATTGGATATAAACCATTGTAAGTAGTTAAAACTTCATTATAAACAGCCAGTTGCTTGCATGACATCCTCTTCCCATATGACCACAAAATCTCCCATTTGAGTCGGCAAACCCCAT
The DNA here is from genome assembly GCA_016617855.1 of Megalonaias nervosa. Classification (NCBI taxonomy): domain Eukaryota; kingdom Metazoa; phylum Mollusca; class Bivalvia; order Unionida; family Unionidae; genus Megalonaias; species Megalonaias nervosa. The sequence continues at coordinate 77,701 of JAECUM010014388.1, forward strand.
TACCAAGTGTCTTAAGATATGGCAGGTATGAACAGTTTGTAACTAGGTCTGCATTTCGAGTTCTTTTGCCACTACTTTCATGAAACCTGATTAAAACATGCAGTCTGAGTGTAAATACACTTCTGTATCTTTAGTAGGTCACAGATCTATTTTACACTGCCACAAATATTAGATGGAATCTTTATTTAACAGTGTTTTGACAGTTTGCATCTACATACATTTTACAGTTTTTGTGATAGCAGTTTTATGGAGAACCATATAATTATTTCATGCTATTCTCTGAATTGCTCTCTGATAAGTGCAATATGTAGGAAGTACTTGTGTTAAATTATGTTGTAGTTTGTATTATTTAGAGTTGTTATTGAGGAATAATAGTCATGGTTAGTTTGCTTTCAAGAACTAATGTTTTTATTTCATGTAAATATGAGGCAAATGGACCATTTCTTCTTTTTAATAAAGATATTAAAGAAGGCTTTTTCTATATTTGTCTTGTGTAAAATACTTTTCCTTTCAACAATAAAGCATAGAGTTCTTGTATCTCTTTTGATATTTTGCAGATCCAGAGTTGAAGAAGGATGGATTTGTGGTCACAAGTCCAGGAAAATTGCCATGCAAAATGATAATTCACATGGCAGCCCAAAATAATGGAAAGGAATGGGAAGATATGATTGAAAAAGTTCTCCTCCAAGCTGATAAGAGAAAATGCCAGTCCATCTCTTTTCCTGCCCTTGGCACAGGTTTGTAGAATTCACAAATTAAAAATATATGTCCACAATTTTGTAGTAAAGAAGATAAAGAAGGCTGCACAGATTTGCATGATTTTGTACCCAACCAAGCTACTTTAATGTCTATAGCAACAAAATTATATTGCACTATATCACTTTTGTAAAATTTTTCTCCCCACCTTTTTTCCTTGTAATACTCATTGTTGTTCTGAAATTGTATGACAGAGAGTTGCAGAAAAGTATGTTCATGCATTTTTTGGAGGCCATGTGTTTAGTGACAATACATAAATGTGCTTCAAAGTTACACTTTTACTTTGGTCAAATGATTGTCACTGTGTAGATGGAAAGACATAAAGATCGTGATTAATTGTTGGCTTATATTTTAAGTCACGGCTCCAATTTTATATTTTATGTTTTGACCACATTTGCTGCTTTGTTCAATCAGCTCTGCTTGATCACTGCTAATCGTATAATGTCATCATGAGTGAAATAATGCAGTAAAATTAGTTGTGGGAAATAGGTAATTCGATATGCCATGTATGACTCCCTTCACTGACTGAACATAATTTTCAAATAACTGTACATATTGTAACAACTGTTTGTAAGGGTTCTTCCTGTCATAACACATTCTGGGTTTCCCTTGTACTGGCTTGAGGTGAAAAGAGGGTAGCCCTCCCAGGCTAAAACTTTTTAGCTAAAAGCTAATAGTTATACACCCACCTAGGTGGCAGTTAGAATGATCTCCCCGTAATACAGAGATTGGTGCCAATACCATGAATACTTAAGTTACCACTTTCCTCTCATACCAAGTAGCACACTCTGCAGAGACGCCTTGCAAGTCATATGGTTGCAAGCATTTTGGAAGTTTTCTACCTTAAAGCAAGTTGGAGAAGTGTTGTCTCACAATTGATATTATAGCATCCATTTTGTAAGTATCAGTATTGACACTTCATTGCATTTTTTATGTGTATGTATGGTGTTTGTGATTAAAAGCTATTTGGCTGTATAGTTACTGCAATGGTGAGTTACATACAGGCAGGTTTTCTATCCATAGTTTAGTCATAGCATCCACTTCATATTACTCTACATGACACTGAAGTGATTTTACTTGTATAAGCAGTCAGTTGGCCTTTCCCTACAGATAATATTTATTAGAATTGATATTTTAGCATTCACTTTCGTAAGTATTGATGGCAATGCTACAAAACTCTACCTGTATGGGCAGCCACATGTGCCCTTTGAAAGGTAATTGTCATAATGTTTAGCTTTGCATGTACACTATGAAGTTCATAAAACAGGATGCCAGCTACACCTGCAGATATTAACTGCTTTGTCTTAAAGATTTAGACCAAGGGCAAGAACAGACTGACAACCACTCTACACGTGTTGGTTACTCTGGTTATCAATCTATGAATACATGTTAGACTTGTATATTATGGACAGAAGTAAATGGGTGACTACAGGAGGTACTAAGTGGGAAGGCACAGAAACACATCTTGAGGGAAGAGGACATCATCAGTTTTCATGTTTTTCGACACTCTATCACTTGCTGGAGAGCTTAAGATAGAGAACAAACAAACAATCTCAGTTACCATCTCACATTTCAGAATTAATGATGGGGAACATGGATCAATATCCCATACTCCATCCCAACCTCAAGAACTGGATAATGTCATGCCAGTCAAGAGGGACTGGACTCTGCCATATACCTCTGATTGTATTGGATCACAACCACAACTGACTATACAGTATTGACCACCAGATGAATGAGCTTTTACAGTTTTGTAAACCCAAGTTATATAGGTACTCTCATGGATCAGTCAAACCAGCATAGTGCCACTAGACAGTACATGTTTATGATGCCAGGTTATTGCCTCAGTATCCAGGAGATATCTTTTCACTTTGTTCTCGAGTTTTTGCCACTGAAAGATCCTGACTTAGTGACCATTTAGAAGTCACTGTATCTAACTAAAAAATTTTGTGAGTTAGTGAGCCACCACACTCAACATTCTTTTATCGCTACTTCACAGGTAGCACAAGAGATGTCTGCTTCCATACTTTAACTTGCTTGCAAGTCCCTTTGTTGTTATTTGATTTTTCTTTGATGCGTGAAGACTGAGACTTATAGGCTGTGACTGTAGAAGTTTTCCACCTACTGTCACCAGAGTTTGATCCTCCTCCTCCCTCTGCAACTTTTTAGTCTAGTTCCAGCATCAGTTGATTACTGACTATTAAAAGAAAGAATTACTTTCAGTCTGGCAGAGTTACTGACATTCTGGGCCGTTTAAAGTCAATTACAAGACCCAAGCAATAGCTCACTCTTTTTCTCGTAAAGACACCTTCCCTGGAACTTAGTTGGTGGTTCAGTAAGTTCCACACACCAGTTTTCCATTTGGATACCTCATTAGTTGACCTAGATTTTGCAACTTTGGGGATGATAAAGCTATCCTCTATACACATGGATTGGAAGTATTTTGTAATGTCACACAGCTGTTGGTGTGCAATGCCTTTGCCATGGGCTGTATGGAGGATCTAGTATCCATGGCAATCTTTCAACTGGCAGAACACAGTTTATCTACATCCACCCCAAATCTTTTCTTAAGACCAACATAAGGCCAAGCTGTGTTAGCAACCACTGTCATCTAATCTCCTCTTTAACAGTCAGGTTGATGAAATTTGCAATCAAGAAACCAAGGAGACCAGTTTCCCTCCCTCACAGTCCCAGCTACAGTAGAGGGATTTTCAGGGTAATCAAAAAAAGATCATATTGACTCCCCTTAAGTACAAGCCACTGGGAAGCAGTATTACCAAATCCACAATACCATATTCCCAGGCAGTGTTTGTGGGGTTTTTTTAGGTCCCAAGGGGGGTCAGTGAATATGACACCCAAAATATGTCATCAAAATGAGAATAAAATGTATTTTCATATCATGCTATAGTAAGTGACTGGAAATTCAAATCTGAATAAAATGCAAATACCATCTGTTTTCTCTGAAGCATTTAATATACCTACAAACAAATTTTGGTACACTTAGCATTGTCAAATAACATCACCACACAGATATGTGCACATGGTGAGAGCCCCACAGATATTATATAAAAAATACACCAAGCTACTCCATTGGATAGTGGAATTTAGACTTAATTACATGCAGTCTTTGCTACATTCATTAGCTGGTTTAAAAGTAATGCAAGTGCCATTCATGTTCATCATGGCACTCATTAGGGATAGGATGGTGGTGTTGTTCAAATTTCACCTAAGATCATGTTGGATTTTTCGTATCATGGAAGATGCCCTTTCAGCATCCACATACTGCTGTGAGTGAGTGTTAGACATGCAATGGCCACTTGAGTCAGATCATCAAATCATGGTTTTCTTGAAGGAAGATGGTAGTTTCCCATTTCTGTGCAGAACTGGCTCAGGTATGTTTCCTTTTCAAATTGTGATAGCTTCTGAAGTGGTATAAGCATTTAGTCTTCAGTCTGCGTCAGCCAAGAAGCTTGTTTATCCTCTTGAAGTACTACAGATCTAACAGCTAGGTCTACAACTGAAAGATATCAATAAGAAAGCTACAGTGATCTTCTCAAAGAAAAGCAGTTTAATTGATTTGGTAAAAATGTAATTATAAACACAAAGTGTGCAATTTCCATGATGTAACTCCACCACATTTAAACAGTATTTAAAGACCTAAAATTTGTTTGTTTGTATTTTTAAAAAACATGTTTTTTAAATGTATATATCCAACATATTAAGTTTTAATTATTCCTCTTTGTACATTTTAGTTGAGAGATTGTTCAGTTATCGTTTGAAGTGATGTTGGTTTTAGAAATATATTGCTAACTGTATGTAGATTATCAATCTTGTTGGAGGATTCAGAAAGCTTAAAGTTTTTAAGGTGTTGTCTTTGAAGGGAAACTTGATCAACAACTGCCTGGTTACTTCATGTAGAATGTTTTCACATGTCTGTAAAAATAATAATAAATGGAAAGAGTAATAAGGTGTGCAGTTTATGCAGGTGTGCAGTTTATGCAAATGTTCCTATCAAGTGAGATATTCCTTTCACATTACAACCAAATAAGGGACAGACCATTTAATTTCTGGTTGGGGGGGGGGGCAGTAAAAGAAAATGCCTGTTTAGTAAGGGTGTTCATGTAATCTCTTTGTCAATACAAATTAACTATGTAGACATGAACATGTGCTTTTATTGCCTTTAAATTGATTTATTTCATGGCTGTAATCATACTGAAAAGCCTGGGGTAATTAAAAGTTGGTTGTTTAACAAGGTTAAGATAACAAATAGTAATAAAGAGAACTAACCTGAATGTTGCATTCAGTGTGTCAAATATGTTTGACTTGTTCCAATGTTACAGGTAGTCTGAAAAACTTTGTACAAATTTTCTTCATGGCATGGTCATACACCTGATCAAAATTGTGATGTTCTTGTCACACACACCCCACTCCTTGTCATTAGCTTTGTCAGTCAGGACTGAAATTTTTTTATTTTGGCATAACTCCATTACTTGTTTGTCCAACATTGGTGCAATTGCATTACTTGTGATAATTGCTATTTTTGTCCTTTTGTAACTAAATTTCTTAGTGATATCAGTATCACAGAACATTTTCTTGCACAGCTCTGAAAAATGGTCCGCTACTGAAATGACAATTGTGCTCGGCAACAGGATTGCAGAAAAGTAATAAGCTCTAGTGACATTATCTATATTAATGACTGTTTAAACAAGTTATATACTTTAGGGATGAAGCACTGCATTCTTGCATAGTCACAATGCAGGGTGGTGTTGCTATGTTGATGTATGTCATACACTCCTGAATGACTAATGTCAATATGGTGTTTGCAATATGTGCACAGAATAAAATGTTCCCCCCTGCTGCGCTGCACAAAGTTAAATTCTGTCAACCAGGAGTTCTGAAATTTCTTCTTGCTGGACTTGGTTCGCTTTAGGGATGGCTTGTTTCCAGGATCACATCTGCATTTCAACATTTTGCCTTCATTTTGCCTTTTAAAAGCCTTGTATCACCTGCATGCCCCAAGGATAGGTCTAGCTGAGCTAGGATCAGGACTGTTTACTGTTCATACATACTACAGATTATAGGCATATATCACTGTTGTTGTGAAAATGGAATTAAATTTTGGGAAAATTGTGTTTTAAAGAAACATGACTGTTGGGAGGTTTGGGAGTCCAAAATCCTGTTTTTCATGTGAGCCAGCACGTTATGGCTTGTGTGCAAATCTACAACTGTCAGAAACCACAGTTCTCCCAAATAAAAATGGACAAGAGGCAAAGAGAAGGTGATCATTTTCAGCAGTGCTTCTCTTCACAAAAGCCGTCCTGTCTCAAAAAATGAAATCTTCGTGCCACCCTTATCACAGTTCCTGGTAGGGTTGCAGGTTCAAATCATTTGCTGCTGAGTGGGACAAGATATGCCACAATGACCTGTGGACCAGACAGGTGGTTTCTATATTTAGTATCACTTTCAATGCACCTCCTCGATCCTTTATCCAGGCTTCCCTCAGCTACAAATGCAGCACTCCTAGCCCTGTCATCGACCTAAATGTACTCAATTCACGCATGCCCCTTGGTTGACAATAATAACACCATATCCTTAAGAGAGACTACACAGTCAGTGTGGACTTGGAAGATGTGTATCTTCACACCCCCATTCACATGACTTTGCCAACAAAGACACTGTTTACCAGTTCTGAGCACTCCAGTTGAACTCAGCATCAGTCCCTGGGGTTTGACTCGATTGATGGACCAGGAAATGGTCCATGTCTGGACTACATCCATGGCAGCAACATCAACTACCTGGACTACAGTCTACAAAACATCAGGTCAATTATATCTTGGAGCAGAATGTGATAACTCTTGTTACTCTCCTTCTCAACCTTGGTTTCCTTGTCAACAAAGACAAATCCAATCTCATACCATCTCAACATTTTGTTTATCTAGGTGTTGAGGTCAACGCTCAGTGAACAGGGTTTATATCTCTCACAGGAATGATCATTGGAAATAGTTGAAATGCTGGCTTCCTTGCCTACATTACATGTTCTACCCACCCAAGAATTCATTCACCTGCTGGTTTGCTCAGTGTAGCAGTGGACCACTTAGTCCTAGGTCACCTATTCATGTGTCCATTTCAAATGATTCTGTTGTCCAGCTGGAGGTTGGGACTTTGACCATTGGACCAACTTCTTACAGTGTGCACAAGTATGATGTTCCATTTCAGATGATGGACTCGGGTCAGGTATACATATGCAGTACAACCTCCAGAAAACACAATCTATATGGATGCGAGCACAGAGTGCTGGGGGTACACCATCTTCCATCATTCTGGGAAGCCAGTGGAGCATGAATCACTATTTTCATATAAACTGTCTCAATATGAAAGCCATTTCAGAGTTTTTCATTGGTAGAAGTAGGATCTAAATGGGAAGGTAGTTCTCATTCTGTCCAACAACTCCACTGGGATGACTTATCTCAAATGGCAAGATTGAACCAAGTTCTCAGACCATTGTATTCTTGTTTAGTAATTTCTAAAGTAGTTTCTTCTATGACAATTCCAAGACCAAGATCATCACATTCCTGGTTGACCTAATGTATTGGTGGAATCAACCTGGAAGAATCAGTTAGTATAAATGGAATGATTTCTTCATCCCTTGTTTTTCAATTAAAATTGTGCCTAATGGAATGAACCAATGATGAACCTATTTGGGACACGTTGGAATGCCCAATTCCCAACCATTGTCTTGCAAGTCCCAGATCTAAAGGAATGGGCAGTTTATGCTCTTTCTATAGATTGAACAGCCTGAATACATTCGTTTACCATCCAACACATCTGATTATGAATGTGATACAGAAAGCAAGAGAATTGGAGCTTCGCCTCATCCTGCCCGGCTGTACATATTCCGAGGTTTCCTAGGAAAGCTTGGATAAATGTTCCTAGGAAAAACCTTGGAGTATTGGTTGCTGACTTTCCAAGATAACAGTCCAAGGACAAAATTATTTTAAACCAATGTCCAAGGTTTTATTGTCAAATGCCCGAGGTTGACTTCAGACTTCCAAGGTTTTTTGTAACCAATACTCTGTGGTTTCCTAGGACATATCGTCCGAGGTGTCCTAGGACACCTCCCTGGCATAAAACATCAGACCAACAGTAATGAAGCAAATATATTACAGAATATAAGAATACATTTTATTTTTAATTTTTTCAACACGTACAAATAAAATTTTTAAAAGGTCCAAATATCAAGAATGCCCATAAGGTTCCTTTAGTGCCCAATTGTCCATTTAATTTTGAAACTGCATCCAGCTATATACTGGTTTCTTGATGGTTTCAGCACTTCACTGATTTTTTGTTTATCATTGCCTCTTTGATATTCTGCCATTTCTTTTGGATCAGTTCTGTAAAAAAAAAAAAAAATATTGTTTGAAATTATAAAATGTGATGAATTAATAAAACAAACTGTATGCATACTACATAACTGTTATTGGCAGCCTTAAATTTACAAATCATATTTGGAATCCTTTAGTTCTGAAAACAAGGTATTAAACCTGAAAGTGCTATATTTCTATAACGGACTGTTCTTTGAATTTGGGACCATCATTCTAAATTTTTTATAACAAATATAAGCAAGATTATATTCTGTTCCTGGCTAAATGCTAGACAAGTTCAAACTAATATATTCAGTCAGTTATAAGATCCTGATGCATCCCTTTAAAGATATTATTAAAATTATTCAGAATTACTGTCTTATTATTTCACTGTACTGTAATCAACCCTTAAAGATATGACACAATGCTTGTTGCTTTTTGAGAAAGTTTGAAATTGCTGCATCTTTATCTTACTTTGGACTTTTCTGGCATTACCATCTTAGTCTGTTTTGGTGTTGCCATCTTGGTGGTCTATTTTGTTGCTATTGTCCCAGCTGGTTTTGGTGGTTTTGGTGATTGTGGATTCGCATCTTTACTTGTTTCAACCCAAAATTAAAAAAAAATAGTGCAAACTTTTCAAATAATATGCAATACATTCCATGCCATTTACTAGTGATGGGAATTGATTACTTGGGGGAAAAAATACATATATCCACATTTATCACTGAGAAAAAAAAATGGTTTGGCATGTTGACCTTGAAAAATAAAAATAATGATCATTTTTATTATGTAACCTGACATCCTTTATAAAGTTAAGAGATCACTGATGCTTGCATTTTTGCAAATTTGTATGCAACAGGTAAAATTGAGCATGAGATTGGTATCATGGACACCATATTTCCTTTTCAATTAGACAAACAAAAGAAATCCAATTTAAGTACTATTTAATATCATCAATATATGACATGCATGAGCATTAATCATTTTAATATGGTGCACAAATTTACACCCAAAATGAAGGGCATATACTATCTGGGTTTGCAAGGTCTATAAAGTTGTTAAACTGTGGCCATAATGTCACAAATCACTACCTCCTATCTCCAAGTAGAATACAGCTGCAATTTTGGACAAACACATCATAATATGACAGGCCAGTACAATTATTTAAATTATGAAATACTGTACGTAAAGAAATGGATAAAGTAATTTAGCTTTTCATTGATATACTGAAGCAGTAATTAATCTGATTGATTGCTTTGTAGATTTTCTTGCTGCCTAACAACCTATACACATGGATGTTCTGTTCTATTCTTACATGTCTTTAACACTATTCATAAACCTATTCTTCTGATTTCATGCACTATTAATAATTATGTACACATGGTTATTTTAAGATCCATTTTTGACTCATTAAATATGTTTTAGTTTTATTGTTTTTTCAACAATTTTAAAATATGACTTCATTTTCATGTTTAATAAATATAATACATAATTAAAACCATTATTAATTCTTTTCTTCAAAATTCAACTAATGTTAATGGGTTAGTTTGCTTTACGCTATTCAAATCGGACATAGTTAAATAATTATTATCATTAAAATGTACTATATTCCTGTAATTCACATCCAAAGATTTACAACTGAATCGTACAAAGATAAAATTAGAAAAATGAGAACAGTAATAAGAGTTATTATTATTATTGTGATTGTTATTTAACATATATCTTTGCAGGGTTAAACAATGCATAGAAGCAGGAACACTTAGTCCAATTTCCATACCATTATTTCCCAACAATTTTTTTTTTTTAAATCCCTCTTCAACAACACACATAAGCTATCAGTGAGATAAAGATGAAAACAATACCGTTTACTGAACGCTATACATGTTTCACAGGCACTTGATTCCGGGGTAAACTAATGTGAACACTCACCAATTAACACTTAACATGTGTTAATTGGTGAGTGTACACATTAGCTTACCCCGGAATCAAGTGCCTGTGCTATGAAATGAGAGCCAATAAATGTTCTTATCTTTTTCAAATTTAATGTAATATAATAAAAAAAAGAAACGAACTTACCCCCAATCTTTCCAATAATTCCTTCTGTAATCCCAAAACACGGTAACCTTGCCAACATCAAATCACCGACTTTGTAATCTTCAGTTGCCTTTCTCGGCTGAACAATATTTAGGACGCTAAGAACAGGATTATCATATAAATAACGCAAACAAGTTCATGCCGATTGATGAATCCACTCCTTTATAACGCAAGTTTTCACAGACCAGTTTAATTTCAACGGACCACTTTTGAATTTATTATTATGGCACGTACAAGAGTGAGTGAGAAATCGGCCGCAGTGATTGGGTAATTCCATGCTCTGCAACCAGTGGAAGAAGGCGAAAGAAATATTTCTTAGAACTTCCCACAACTTCTCAGTATTTTTTTTAATTTAAAAGCAGTAAGTAAATAATCACCTGCTATGAGTATTGCATGGGGTTCTTCGATTATCTCGTTTTTTTTGGTAAGATAAAATTATCTCCCAGATTCCGATCGTCGCAGACCGGAAGTGCCATATCAGGCACACAAAAAAGTTTCCGGTCAGCCGACCGTCCCCATATTGAGCGGTTGACCCTAGCACTTTTTCATCAGGTTAAAAATAAAAAATAAAAATATTAAAAATAAAAATAAAAATTCCCAACAGAACTTGAAGTGCTTAGTACACTATATATATATATATATATATATATATATATATATATATATATATATATATATATATATATATATATACCCTTATTTTAAAACCAATGAAATAGGAAATACACATGGGGTGGGGTGGAGTGGTCTCATAAACATATATACAAAGGAGGCTTTAACAAAGCACTGACATTATCAGTGTTTTTTAAGACAAGTAAGGTCAAGAAGCAGAATTCATTTACAACTGCATTTGAAGAAACGAAATAAATTGGAGAAGAGGCTAGTGAAGTTCAGAGATACCTCCTCCACGGATAAACTTGCTATGTATTTGCAGTTGGGAAACTGTTTGTGTCCAAAGGAAATATAGAGGAAGAGTTCGTCTTCAGGTGTTAGAATTTAGGTGTATAAATTAAAATCTTTATCAACTACAAGTACACTAACACAAGCTTGTGTGTTTTACTTGATCCTTTACCACTCACAATTTAGCTACAATTTAACTATTGACATACATTTTTACTTGATCACTGAAAGGATAGATGTGGCTTTGCAAAGCTTAAATGAAGATTACAAATGTTGCCATTTTACTTAGAAAATGTATTTGACAGTACTTCGTTTGTCTACATTTCATGAATACTTGAATTGTATAGGAACTAATTGCAAACAAAAAAGCTTTTACACTGGTATAAACTCAGAGTGAAAACATTGTTCAAATTTATGTCATCAATAACTTTGGAGGTCATTTTTCATGTTATTTAAACATCAAAAGCCAACTTTCTTTGTAAAGTTTAATATTTTTAAAATCCCCAAATGGATTATATGTGTTTCAGAGATGGAATCGGTGTTATATAGAGTACAACCCTTTTTTGTTGTCAGAAAACAAATTCAAGTGTTTGGTGCATTCTTCCCAAATCATTTTGAAAGGGATTAAACTTCCATGTAACTGTGCTATTATCAGCTGTCATATTAAAAATGATAATTAAAAATAGTGCCATGCCAATCATCCATGCAATTTTTTCAGACTCATTTGTGTACTTATAATTATTATTCTCATAACTAATGTGACAAAGAAACAGTGTCATACAGTTTTTCAGCAAACATTTTTACACTAATAATGTAATAGTTTATTATCCTTCTAAACTGGTACTCTAAATTATTATTCCTGCAACTAACACACAAACACAAATTTTAAGAAAAATGCCATATGACCCTTTAAGCATTGAAGACTTTAGAATCAATTGTTAGAAAATATATTTTTACAATTGTCCTGTGTGGTTACAGGGCATTAGAATTGGGACCACTGTGTTACACTAAGATGATTGTATGAAGTGATTAAAAGTGTATGAATGCTAAGAATTTTTCTAACTTGGGGATTCCAGCATATGTATATAAGTTTTGGTTCTTTATCTCATACTTTTATCTCCATGTAAATAGGATGTGAAACCAAACTCTCTGATCCTGTTTGGCACCATGATGCCTAAACTGAGATGGTACACTGTAAAACCCATATTAATAAATCAACATTAATTAAGTCAGTTTTTTAATTCAAATCCTAGACTTGTTAGTTGTTTTGGTAATGACAAACATTATTCATTTTAATAAACTGTAAAAATACGTTCTGAATAAATATAGAGAAATCTCTAAGTGCACAGTTAAAACAGACCAACTCCATTTCCTAGCTAAAAATTTTCTAAGTCTGCATTTCCGAGCTATGTCCAGGCTAGAAAATGACTAAGTTCTTATTTCCAAGGTTTTTCCGAGCCAAAAATAAACTAAGTTCTCATGTCCAAGGCTTTGTCCAAGGTATTTCCTAGGTTTTTTTAATGTACGAGATAATGTCCGAGGTTTGCTTATTCAACCTTGGACAAAATATCAGCGATGTCCGAGGTTTCCCAGGTTTTCCTAGGAAAACCATGGAAAAACCTTGGATGTCCAAGGTTTTAGGTCAAAATTCTAAATATAACCTCAGAAAATGTACAGCTGGGTGAGCACTCCACTCAAATGAACAAAATGTGGTTTAAGGAACTTGTCAATCACGCCAAAGAAACCTTCAGGAACAAAGATTGTCCCTCATTTGCTCAAGCAATCCTGACAGCAGGTGTTTGATCTCAACCCAGAGTGGCTGAACCTGCATGTCTGGATCTTATTAAACAAGCCCTCAAGAATAAACAGTTGTCACAACCAGTGGTGGAGAAATCACTCAAGTGGGGTGGCTGTCCACTTTAAAAGCATATGAAGGCCAATGGAAAATCTTCACACAATGGTATGTCCAACAACACATTATGCCACTGCTGGCATAATACTTCAAATAGCTAACTTCCTACTATGGCTCTTTAATGAGAAACAGTAGCACCAATCAGAATCAAAGGCTACCATTCCATGATCACTGACACCCATCCTCACTGTGGAAGAGAGGATATCAGACAAAGACCTAGTGTATAATCTTCTGTCCAATTTTTATTATACACCACCTCCAAAGACATTGACTAGTTTCCCAAAGTGGTATCCATGATGGGTACTAACCTGACTGAACAAGACTCCATTTGAACCGCTCTCAAGAGCCTCATTGGTTCACCTCTCATATAAGACATACTTTCTCACTGGATTAGCAACAGCAGGCAGACTCAGCAAAATACATGCTTCGTCAGTGGACTCAACCTACATGCAGTTCCGACAAGATGGGTCAGTATCACTCATGACAGCCCCTGCTTTCATTGCCAAGAACAGACTTCTGTTCTTGGGAAATAAGACTTTTGTAATGAATTCCCGTTTACTGTGGACTATTTTATCTCAAGGTTGTCTACAGGACCCAGTGTGAGCTGTGAAGTGGTACTTAAGAATTGACCTTTTGCATAGAGGGATACTACATCTATTCTTACCCCTCACAGAGGAAAAGGATGATATATTAGCACAGAAACTTTGTCCTGTAAAAAGTTGGTTATTCATTCACATATTGGAAAATAACCCCAGACCAAATGAATTTGCTTTGCATCTCAACTGACAAAGTTAGGGCAGTCACCACAAACATTGTATTTGAGAAAAACTGTTCTCTGTCATTATCCATGCCATTAGATGGAAATTTGAGTCCACTTCTCCAGCTTTTATCTCCGAGATGTTATATTGTAAAAGGCTCGACTCATTCTGGTGGGACCTATAGCTGTGGCACAAGAAGATACCTTCCTGGGTTGTTAAATGACAGCTTCATAAGGACATGGCTTCGCAACTTCCACTGGATTTGTGGGACAAAAATCTTCTCCCTTTCGAATCTGCTCCCTGACATAGGGAGTCTATTCTCCAATTGGGTTATCTAAAAGTTGTCTTAAATATCTTAGGGGATCAGAGATGGTATCTTTAGGGTAAGGGAATTTATTGTAAAATATTTGAAGAAGAAACCAATTTTTTTTTAAAGTAAAATTTGTTTCTTCAATAATACTTATATGGTCATAATACACATACACTGTCCCAGCCTCCATACTGCTACATCCATTTAGAGAGTGTGCCATTTGGCTCAGTGGCAATTGAAGTATTCACAGGATTAGTGCCAATCCCTGTATGAAGGGGAGATCACTCTAACTGCCACCAGGTGGGCATCTAACTTTGAGCTCAAAGGTTTTAGCCTGGGAGGGCAGGATTTAGGAAATAGTTGTAGTTCTCCTAAGGTATTATGATCAGGTAAGTCTTATTGAAGAAACATATCTTACTAGAAAAACAAATGACTTTTACACATATTTCTGCCCTTCTGTGGTAATTAAGTATAATCAAGTTGTAATTCTCAACAGGGTCACTATATGCAGTAAAATTGATGTGATCAACAATCCATTGTTCTGCTTGTTCATACATGTCTACCAACTAAGTACTCTGACTTTTAAGCAGTGTTTCAAACTCCTTGGCAGAATTACTGTTAAATCAGCAGGAAATCAGTTGGGTCATTATCATCTTGGCAGGTTGGCTTAGTGACATAATGGCTGAGTAGACTGGAATTAGCAAACTTTCAGTAGGAAACAAGAAACACTGCAGATACAAACACTATTAATTTATGTTCTGGAATTTGATCTGGTGAAAAATGGGTAAAACATGGAATAATATTGTTTTCACTAACAATATACTTATACAGACTGACATTTCATGTACATCATTAATTGTGCAAAGTACAGATAAATGGTAAGTGACCTACAAGTCCCATGTAAGTCAAGCATATATCAGATATGTCAGAAAAGGCTATTTCCAAAGTACTGTTGAATAGCGTTATTCAAAGAACTAACAAATACATAATACCTTTCCAGCTGGAACATCATCAAGTGATGCATCAGAGGGCAAAAAGGTTGCTTTGACTCATTGCCTATTACAACATGCACAAGCGCACATAAAGCTTGTTTTACATCCATAAGTCTACAGGGGGTAGGATGCTGGAGAAAACTGGTGTTATATTTATTTGACTGTATTGCTTTGCCTTGAATATTTTTTGACTTGATCTGTTTCTTTCTCATTGTAAAAAGAAGTTACAACACCGTATGTGGATAATTTTATTCCCATTTGATTTCATTTTATAATTATTTTTAAGCAGAAGTTTTTAGAAAATATACCATGATGTAGATAAGGGATTGACTTTCAACCAATGAAATTTCAAGTGATTATAAAATTTTTTTTTATCATAGGATTAAGAAGCACAAAAAATTTTCTGTAATGACACCAAATTTTTTATTAAAAAAGTCTTCAATAATAATAAAACTAAATAATTGGTACACTGCTGTTCCTTTATGTTATTTTGATCTTGGAGCTAAAACTGTGACTGACCTGGTTTTTGTTGCAGTTTAAGACTAAGTTTCTCCTGGATAACATTAATATTAAGGCTTGATGATTGGATGGTTACATAATCTTCAAACCAAAGTTTGTAAATTAATGCTCAATGCTTGAAAGGAGAAAGAGGATTAAGAATTGAGCCTTGTCAAGCTCCAGGTTCAACAGGAATGCATATTGCCAATAAACACCTGTTGAGATCTTTGGGTTAGGTATGAACTGAACCATATTAATGAAATGTGGCATTGCAACTTTTGTGAAAGAATTTCACATTCTTCAAGGTGAATGCTTGCTTAATATCAAGAAATATATAGATTTTATTTCAAATATAATTTATCTATTTCTTTAAACCATATATAAATTTTTTATTACAAAATCTCCCTTGAGTGAAGCAGTGCAGTTATTGAATTCAGCATTGCAATGAAAGTGTCTCTGTTCATAACTTCATTTTTTATGGAAGAATGTACCTTAGAAATCAAAGGAAATAATCTGAGAGATAGGTTTGCAGTGATGGGCCTTTGATCATGAGAGATAACTAATAGTTTTTGAGTTCATTTCGAGACTTTGGACATGCTCACTAATAGAACACTATGGCATTCTTCATTCTTCTCTGTTTAAGACTGTTTTTACATAAACACAAACTGTTCTGGGCATAAAAATTAAGTTTATGGAAGAAACTATCACACTGGGAATCTTGATTAAAACCTGAGAATTTAAAGTTTGACTTTGACATACTTAATTCATAGCATACTACTGGTGTTGCTTCCCGATAGATGCAGTTGTTGTGGATGCAGTCAAAAGGAACAACCAAAAAATGTCAAATAAATCACTAGACAACAATATTCAGATATTGCTCTGTTTTGTGAAGGGCACCTTGAGAATTATAAATCCATGAGAGTGACCTTTTGAGACTTTACAACTATGGGAAATTACTTTCAAAAAATTATAAATTTTGAAAATATTGTGAACAAAAAGGAAAAGAATGGTTTAATTGATCTGTATTAAAGTGTGTGCATTGTTTTATGTGTGTTCCAGACAGTTATTGTGTGTGTGTATGTGTGTGTGTGTGTGTGTGTGTGTGTGTGTGTGTATGTGTGTGATTTATGTTCTTAACATAGCTTTAACAATTTTTCAGTCATATTGCTATGATGTTAGCAGTGTGGCAGTTTATAGTGATGTGTAGCACTGGGGCATCATGCCACAGACATGTAGCATCATGTCCCACCCACACATTATCCTGACACCAGTCCTAACACTAACCTTATAATGCTGAGCACCTAGCAAGGCAGCTGTTAATACATTTTTATAAGTCTTTGTTATGACTTAGCTAGGGTTCAAACCTGCGAGTTCCCACATTGAAGGCAGGTGCTCTGACTACTTAGGCTTCTGGAGTGGTTATTGTAATTTTTGGGGGGAATAAAGTCTGGTATTATTCCACCTGTTTTGAATGCAAAACATTTCATTCTGCTGTATATAACATCACTTTTTGTCAGGAATCCATTGTTTGTTACAGCTAACATAGTTGCCTATCAAAGTAGTTAAGTTGTTTTCTAAACAAATTTACATACTTTTAGGTTAAAATCAGTTGTTTCATTCACTTTTGCTAGGGTTGAAAGCAGTAGTCAGAAGGTAATTTATGAGGTTTATTTAAATTGAATTGAAATAGAATTTTTTAGTTATTCAGTGTTATTGTGGTAAAAATGTGCACATTTGATTTCAGGTGGCAAAGGCCTGTCAACAGAAGATATTGCACAATCCATGTACTCTGCATGCACAGAATTTGCCAAATCCCAGCCATTCTATCTGAAGAAGATTCGAGTGGTCCTGTTTCAGGAAACAATGTTGACAGCATTTGTTCAAGCCATCAAAGACCATAGCTCTGGTCAAGGGGAATCCAGATGTATGTTATTTTTTACTTTGAGGGTTGGAGCAAATTCATTTCTTTTCATGGGTATAATCAGTTTCTGTGTTTATACGAAAAATGGCATTCTCATTGGTACTTAAATGGGTGGAGAGGGAAGAAGTTTCATTTCCTACAGAAGGATTATAATTGCTCATTGGGTATATATTTGTTCAGTGGGGAAGAAATTTCTTTTTCTGATTATAATTACTTGTTGGGTCTAAATTTGTGGTTTGTAGCAATAGAATAATTGGTGAAGATAGATACTCTATGCAAAGCATTAAATTCACAGCACAGTCCCTCAATATACAGCTGTCCATGCTATAACATAAGTATGGTTATGGATCCCATTTGATTGTTATACTCCCACCCCTACAGAGGCAGAGGTATATAGTAATCCTGATGTCCATCTATCCATCCATTTGTTTCAGTTAATTTTAATTTTGTCTATTGAACAATCAGTTTAGCATAACTAGTCCTGCAGTTTTTGATGAACTGGCATGAAACTTAATACAATGGTCATCACTTGAAGATGCACATATCAAACAATTGCTTTGCTCCTGCAATTTTGTTAGTATTATTGTCCTTTGTAGCTTTTTGTAGTGTCTGACACAATGTGGTTAGCACAAGTGGTCCTGCATCTTTTTAAAAGAACGCTATGAGACTTGGTAAATATTACGGTCATGACATGAAGACAAACCACTTGGACTTATTGTTGTGTTTTGTTTCTCTTGTAGCATAATGCATTTTGTGACATGATTTTTTTTGTACAGCTAGTTTTAATATCAGTAATACAATGTTTGCTACTATTGCATTGCATTCCTTTTCTGAGATTCGTAATCCCCAGTTTAAGCTAACAATGTATTCCTCCAGTTAGTATTGGAAGGGTCTAGAAAAGAAAAGAACAAGATCCAAGTCAGACTCCTGTGTCACAGTCCACATGTGGAATATCTTTCTCATTTGATTTGACAGTCATATGCTAAAAACATATGCTCTTAGTTCATTGAAATGTTCTCTTCATTTGTGATTCGAAACATTTCTGATTTGAGCAAATATTAGTCACCACAAATCTGGCTATATTTGAGATTGTGTAAAGTTTAGGTGAAACTCACTAAACAAGCGGTGCTTCAGTTAATTGTATCCCCACATACCTGGTTCCAGTGCTAGGGTAAGTATTGTATACCCATTTTAGGTTCCAGTTCTTTTCATTTTAGCAAAAAGTTTTCTCTTTCAGAATATTATGTGACATATGGGAAAGCGGGTGGACAAGAAGGCCTCATGTAACAATCACCCCATCTGCTTAGTGTGCACAGGGCACACACCTATGAACATCTGTCTGATTTGTTGTCAGTGGTCTGATGATTATGTGCTACTTGGCTCCTCTTCCATCCCTCCCAGGAAGGATCTGCATCTTTTCCCTGTTTGTGCAAGAATTTTCAGTGACTTTCTTGATTGCTCAGACCATATAATCCCTGATGCCCTGATGCCTGTTCTGATGTCATCAGGCCCATTGTGAGGGATTGATCCTACCCCAACCAAGAAAGGAAAAACAACTGAGAGTGGGTCTTCTCTCCAGATGAGGAGTGAGCAGAACCCTCTCAAGGTCAGTGTTCCATTGAGGGTGATTGTCAAATTTCACTTCTTAGAAGGAAGAGCTTTGTTTTTGCTGTAATTGATCTGATGTGTCTCTTCTATCAGATCTTCATCACTAGGCTGGTTATTGTCAGCAGGCACTGGGCACCACTAACCAGTCACGGGGTATGACTTGCTGGTCACCAATCACTGGTCACTGGGCAATGGGTTCATTTCTCAGTCTGGGGACAGGGTTTGGGTTGATTCTCCACCTTGTTTGATGCTGATGGGATGAGGAGTTGGCCTACATGTGTCTTACTAATTAGGTAGATTGGATTGACATTCTCCTTATCCCTCTGTTTCGTTCTAGCTCCTGGAGGATGTGGGGACCCACCTCCCAGGAAGTGAGTCTTTTCCCCCACACCCGCCCACCCATGGCATTATGGATGGGTTTCTCCTTGGCTTCAAGGTAGGACAGATGTTACAGGCAGTGTACCTTTTTCATCCCCTTTGCCCTATACAGTCATAAAAGTGAGGTGTTGTTAAACTCCACTGAGATGTTCTAGGAAGAATGAAAAATATTCTCAATTGAGTAGAAAAGTCTGCTAATAAGGTCAATCCATTCACCCCCTATGAAGGGCTTTGGGATGAAGAGTCTTATCTCTAACTCTCACTCTCAGCAATGATACTGGGAGGGACACTTCTGCCTTATCAGGAGTGGACTCAGGACCAAGGCATTATTTCAAAATTTTGGACTCCAGCGAATTCACTGAGGAACAGGTGATGTGGTCCCTCACCCTTCATTTTGGTCTTCAGCTCACTCCCACCTGTTGGGCCAGATGTTAAAGCAGGAGAAAGTCTGACATTGGATAGGGGAGTAAATGAAGTTTATATCTCATTTCCCCAGATTTATTGCCTAAACTTTTGGGTGCTGAGGACAGAAAGATTCTAGTCTGGTGATAATCTTGGTGACAGTATCTCATCCAGATCTTATGTTGCTTACCCATTCAGCTATGGTGGCAGGGCTTACAAAGAAGTTTTGCTAGTGACAAGAATATATCAGACAGCAGATGTGGTTTGCCTTACTTCTACTTTTTCTCTGCTTCAGCAGGTGTAGTGCACTCGCCAGCTTGGTGCATTGTGCTCCCCATACACTGGGGTGTCACAAATTGGGACCTGGGCTACTAGTTAAATCTTTTGAGGTCTTGGAGCTGGAAGCCCAAAGTCTTCACACCATCTCCATGGATGAAATATGTTTGAAAGTCTTATTTTCCAAACTTGTTTAACAGAATTTGACCAAGTGTCACAGAGATCATCAAGCCATAAAGGTCGTTCAATTTTTTTATAAGGGATCCAATCTGCCTTCAGATATGGCTGGTGTTAGTGAAAATACAAAAAAAAGATTTCACTTGACATTGTCTCATACTGTACTGAAAAGAATTTTGGCTTATAACGTACTCAACAGAATTTGAATATATTTGTCACTGTTTAGTCAAATGATAATTGTCATACATTAGATATTTAGTTAAAAAAAGAAAAACTGGGAAATGACATCTCAAAAACTGCTCTTGATAATTTTTGGACAAAATTTGATAGAAGGCAGTCTGTGTAAAAGGCTTTCAAATTTATGCAAAAGGTGCAGATATGCAGTGTAATATGGCTGTCATCCATACAACATAGAAAAACTAACACGTATCTTAATTTGACCAAATTTGACAGAAAGCACTTTGGTATAAAAGACTTTCAAAGTTATACAAGTGATGCCTATCTACAAGCAAGTCTGCTACTTAAAATAAAAGTCCCCTTTGACACCTCATAAACAGTACATAGACATGTTTCAAGATTTAATTGGTTATTTTTTATACAAATATAGCAGCATTACTAAAAACAATTACATTTAAAGAACTTTATGTAAAAACAAGAAAATACAACCAGTCTTAGATCATCGTTGACAGAAGGCATACAGGCATAAAGGTCTTTCAGTGTTGAACAAATGATGCTATTTGCATAGCTGCCAACCCTCATGATTTTG
>JAECUM010014389.1:0-16479 GCA_016617855.1 Megalonaias nervosa
GTAATTGTTCGCGTACAAATCCACGTTGAGGAGCAGTTGAATCAAGTCTGTAGATTGCAGGTCTACTCGTGGATCTTACCACGCTGGAAATTGTATGTGTTGTTACACTCCAAATAGGATCAGTTGCTCTTTTTTTTACCCCCTTCAAGTTCACCAGGATCATATAAGTATCTGACAGTCACATTATTTAGTACTGGTTGAGAGAAAGAGTCATGTCGTTGTATTGGTATATGTTTCTTTGTAATCGCGCTGATGGGTTTCATAGAAGTTGCATGAGTAATTTCATTATTTAACGCAGCTATCACACTTGGTAGTCTTGCAACCCATTCACGAGATCTTTTATCTGTGGATATTTCCTTTGCATATTGATATCCAAATAACCGCTCAGCAAGTGTTCGATTAAATCGTTCAACGATTGCATGATCGCGATGAATTGCAGTGTGTCCTCGTCTGATTTGAACGTTATGTTTTTTCATCAAAGATTATACTGCACCAAGAAATTCTTTGCCAGGATCAACGTGTAGTAGTTGTGGCCATCGCAAGGGTCCTCGTTGATAAATTCGTTCAAAACCTGATACAACTTCAAATGCTGTTTTTGTTGATAATGGTTCTGCTTCTTTATATCTACTTGCAACGTCAACGACAGTTAACGCGTATTTGTATGTGAGTGATTGACGTCTACGTGTTTTAATAGTATCATGAGGTAAAAACAAAATTTCTGCTTGATGAACTTCATTGGGAGCGCTGACATCAAAATGTGTGTACTGAATATTTTTAAGTGGTGGTAGATAAATTTGCCATATTGCCTGTCGTGCTAACGAATTTGAAGCAACAAAACGTGAGACATTTGCTGCATCAGCAAGTTTACTAATCGCTGCTCTGCCTCTCCAATATCCTCTTGGGCTATAATAAACCGATTCCATTATTTTAATAATAATTAGTTGATTAATTACAAGCCCCTAGGACTAGTTTACCTTTCATTGCAGAATTTACTAGAAAGCTAGCAAGTTTTTCTCCGAGAGATTTATTTTTAATGGAATTTAACGAGTGAATCAACTTCACATCTGCAATATGTCGTTGTTGTAAATCCTTATTTTTATACGCAACATCATGAACGCGACACGCTTGATCGATCGCATTTATTGGATACTCTCCAGGATACTCGTCAAGTCGGATATCAAGTCGGGTTCCAGGACCACAATAATTATATCCAGGAAGATGTTTCTTACCAGGATATTTGGCCCATGGAGTTCCTGGTAATTTTCCCAGTGAAGCAGCAATATCACCACCTGTCTTCGTACGAGACGAAATAAATCTGTATTGGCTTGTACCACATTTCACACACTTGCCTGTAAGTGCACGTTTTTTATTTTTTGTTATTATTGTTGTTAATCCACTGGTGGGGGGTGAGCACTCTGCATCGAACACAATATAAATCCATATTATTTATTATATTTGTACTATATGGATATAATTGACTTTTCAGCGACACGAAAGCAGGAGCCAGTCAAGCATCATCCAGCACTACCAAATTCTATCAGAACAATTGTCATAGGTCCATCTGGGTCTGGTAAAACACAATTATTACTTAATCTGATAATGACCTCGATGATGGATTTATTAATAATCTCGTAGTATACGATGATGTGATGCTGGACAAACAATCAAATCCAGCTCGGATATTTTCTCGAGGCAAACACAAAAATACTGACGTGATTTATGTTACTCAGCGATATACCTAAAGTGATCAGAGACAACTGCAATATTTTAGTTGTGTTTAATGGAGTCGATACACATACTCTGCGAAATATTCATCAAACTTGGTGTTCAGGGGATATGGACATGATTAAGTTCAAAAATGTCTTTTCAAAAGCACAAGCTACCCCACACGGATTTATCACGATAAATTTACACGATCCTCAGTCGAGGTATCGTATAGGTCTCGATAAAATTTTTGGTTGACACTACAGCAGCAGAGAGGGTGACGACCAACAGTGAATGTCCGGGTACTGAAATATGCACGCCATAAGAAATGAAAACAAAACGTCAGCGATAAAGTAACAAAATGAACTAACCCAATTAGAGAACTCTCGGTCTGTTAGAGGCTTCGGTTTGGCGTTATTGACCTTGTATTTTTCATCTTTTTGTAGGAACCTTTATTTTTCATAAATAAGGACTCGAGCAAATGGTCTGTTCAGCCTCTCTGCTGCTTATTTTCATATCTGGCTCGTAGCTGTTTGCGAATTTCAACCGAGTCTGTTTTTGATCAGCTATCAACAAACGTGGGACCCATCTTGTAAAGCCTTCTGAGCTTTAGTATATTTGAAAAGCCGGCGAATTCATACGCGTGATAATAGAACTATCTTCCATTGTATTTAGATCATTTTCATCAATTGCTGCCTTCACAGGAGCTACTTCCCGCTCACTTAATCACAGACAACGGTCTTCCAGAACTTGCTTCATTTCCCTTGGAATCACGACCATTTTCAAAACGATAAAAGCAGCTCAAAATTGTCGGATTTGACAGACAATTAGATCTCTAAACTTTATTCATGTCGGCCTTGACATCAGTCGGAGAATACCCTAAAAGCGCCTGGATTTTACAGTATGCTGTTGCAGAGTTGTTCTCACTCTCCGACATATTTACATTACTATAATTTACTTCTTTTATGTCTCATGAATAAAGCTACAAGTGTCTGGCATGCTGCACGTGCAGCTTCAGATCATTTTACAGAACTCTATTATTTATGTCGATCGGCATTAAATTCATTGACAGGTTCAAAGAAACAAAAAAGTTAAAACAAAATATTCATAACTTTTCAATATCATCGTACATGCTTGTACAGCCCATCAGTAAATATACAATTTGCGAACTTTATTAACCAGCTAATGGAGCATGAGTTTACTGACAGTCTAATCGACAGTAAGTAGTCAGAAAGTACAAATTCAAGATAAAAGAGGCACTTTTATTCAACTTTGATTAGTAACATAGCCTTGAAAAGGTAAACCTCTAGAAACATCTCATCTATCGATGTTATAGACAAACTTTAACTTTCATATTGTATTTGCCCGTAATATGTTTCACGCCATTAAAGGTTCGAACAACAGTTGGAGTCAGACAGGGATGTATACTGTCACCTAGACTCTTCAACATTTTCCTGGAAAGGATCATGGAGGATGCCTTGCATGGCCACAAGGGCACTGTCAGCATCGGAGGAAGAACAATCACCAACCTTCGTTTCGCAGATGATATTGATGGCTTAGCAAGAGATGAAAAAGAACTTGCTGACTTGGTTGAGCACCTCGACACAACCTCCACAGCATACGGTATGGAAATTAGCGCTGAAAAAAAAAAACTGATGACAAACAACACCAATGGAATCAGTGCAGAAATAAAAGTCAGTGGACAGAAGCTGGAAAGAGTCACAAGCTTCAAGTACTTGGGATCAATTATCACTGATGAGGGCTCCAAACCAGAACTACTATGCAGGATTGCCTCGACAACAGCAACAATAACAAGGTTGAGACCAATATGGAAAGATACCAACATTGCTTTTTGGTTCCAAAATAAGGCTTATGCGCTCGATTGTCATATCCATCTTTCTGTATGCTTGTGAAACATGGACGCTCACATCAGATCTAGAAAAAAGGGTTCAAACCTTTGAAATGAGATGCTACCACAAGATCTTGGACATCTCATACATTGACCATGTAACCAACGAAGAAGTCCACAACAGGATCCAGCGAGCCATCGGATCTTATGAAGACCCCTTGACCACTGTAAAAAAAACGCAAACTGAAGTGGTACGGTCATGTCTCAAGATCATCTGGACTGGCAAAAACAATCTTGCAAGGCACAGTGCGAGGGTGCAGAAGAAGAGGCAGACAGAAAAAGAGGTGGGAAGAAACATTAAGGAGTGGACAGGCATGGGATTTGGAGATTCCCAAAGGGCAGTAGAGAACAGGGAAAGATGGAGAGAATTGGTTGTAAAGTCAACTGTGGTGCCCCAGCGACCTCTTAGGTTAAGAGATTGATGATGATGATGATGATGATGATGGTGATGATGATGATGATGTTTCACGCAAGTAAAGGTTAAAATGTAATTATAAACCCTGAGTATGCTACAAGGCGATTACTGACAGATTTCCAGGATTTATTGCATATTTCACTAGCATTTGCTAATAGGGTAATAAATAATAGCGGGAACCATTTCCGACGGGAAACAACATAGATAATACCGAATTATAACATTAGGCAACGATGAAACCATACTGAACATTATATTGTGTAGAAGAATGTGCTCGAGGAAATATGCATTTAATGTATGTACAGTGCCGGATTAAACCCTGTGGAGTTCCCTAGGCAGTCGAAATCTCGACCCACCCACCCCCGCAAATTATCTCCTAATAGTTCAAGATCAAATCAATTCAATATTATTTTGATCCGTTGTCACGGGGCCCCTAAAAGACATGGGGCCCATAGGCCGGTGCCTACTCTGCCTATTTGGTAATCCGGTACTGTGTATGTATTTTTGAAGGAAAAAAAAGCAAACAAAACAACAACCTCCATCAACCCCAAAAAAACCCACAAACAAAATCAAGACAAAACAACAATGAAAATAGAAAATATGTAACAAAGACACCGATGTCCTCAGCTTTGGCAATGTTAGTGAATGTTAATGGAATGGAAATGAGATCATGTTGACTTTAAATAAGAAGCAAAAACACCCCAAAGCAATCTTGTTTCTCAGAATACAATGCGTCTCTTTGTGCAGTTTTCGATATAAAATAAACAAACTTCACAAAGTGTTGCATATAAAACATAGGTTACAGTGATATGATTGTGTTGCATATCAAATATAGGTTACAGTTATATGATTGCGTTGCATATAAAATACAGGTTATAGTGACACGATTATGGAATAAATGGATGTTCTCATAGAATGTTTCACGACTCCTTTAATAGAAGGCGACGGATACTTTTAATGCAAAGACAAACACTACATTTCCATTTATTGGTACATAAAACCATTGAGAGGGTTATCACCAATAAAGACAAACAATTTCGCATACGTATCTGGTAAATACCATATGACAGGAAATACACATTAAACATACTGGCCGAAATTCTTCATATGCTTTTTTTTAAAGGCTTTTTGTCAATAATAAATTCGTCTAAATATCGACATTGTAGTTCGCTTTTTCCACATATGCTTACATTCAGTTATAGCAGTGACGGATTACCAAATAGGCAGAGTAGGCACCAGCCTAGGGGCCCGGCGACAACGGATCAATAATATTGAATTGATTTGATCTTGACGTATTAGGAGATAATTTGCGGGGGGGGGGGGCCGAGATTTCGACTGCCTAGGGGCCTCCACATGGTTTAATCCGGAACTGAGTTATAGATAAAAATGTTTTCAAGTTATGTCCAAATCCTTTCGTTAGCAGTATAGTATCTTCGTTTGCTTTCCTAACAAAACTATCGTGTTTAGAATGCATTACATGATGCTAAAGTTTGACGCTTGATCAATAAAGGGCATTTTCTTATTAAGATCAAGGGAGTTTACTCTGAAGCCCCAATTATGAAACCAGTCTACATAATTTGGAAAGAAGGAATAAGTTTGTTAAAACAACTATCTGACATAAACTGTTCTTTGAAATAATCAAGATGTTAGGTTTAAACGACGTTCATATATTCAGTTTAGAATTAAGAGGTGCCGTCTCTTAATTCAGTCACCGAAGTCGCTCGTAATTTTGTTTTTTCTTTCGGGAGTGCTCGAAAAATAGTGACCTCATGCAAATTCTAATAGTTTATCCTCAGCATGTTAGCTTGTATTGTGCCTGTAAATGACTATAGGAATTAGATGAGTGGACTGCATCCTGCACGTTTCTCACTTGAGGCCTCCGATGTAGTAGCTAAACAAGGTAGTTATGGATGCAACACGTTTCTCACGTGAGGCACCCGATGTAGTAGCTAATCAAGCTAGTTATGGATGATACACGTTTCTCACGTGAGGCCCCCGATGTAGTAGCTAATCAAGGTAGTTATGGATGCTACACGTTTCTCACTTGAGGCCTTCGATGTAGTAGCTAATCAAAGTAGTTATGGATGCTACACGTTTCTCAAGTGAGGCCCCCGATGCAGTAGCTAATCTAGGTTGTTATCGATGCTTTAAACATTCTTGTACTATTGACTGACACTCCAAAACAACTTAAACCCTGTGACGTTCGCTCAGTAAAATCAGGCGTCTAGGGGTGAACAATGACACAAGTTTTTGAACTAGATTTTAAGAACAATACTTAAAAATCCCCGAAAGAATAACAAAATCAATTTCTTTTGTTTATCAAATCGTTATAGTAACTATATTTTGATATAACATAAACTAATGTATTTTCATTGTTTCGTGTCTTATGCCTGGTACAATATAAATGGATATATGTATTGGGTTTGTTTGCTTGTTTTAACGACACCTTTAACACATTAGTTGCACTATCAGGCCGATGAAATGTGAGCTAAATTGATAACTCAGTGACAAATTGAGACAGCCGACCTGAGTATGTATGTATGTATGTATGTATGTATGTATGTATGTATGTATGCATGTATGTATGTCAGTGGCGTCACTAGGGTTGGTGTCACCCAGTGCGGTAACTCATGGTGTCACCCCCATGGACCTCCTTCCAGCACAAAAATTCAAAAATTTTATATACAATCATTTTAGTGTCACCCCTTCTGATGGTGTCACCAGGTGGACCCCCGCACACCCCTAGTGACGCCACTGATATATGTATGCATGTATATTTAATCGCATTGTTTGTTTGTTAGATTTTTTATATATTTATTTTCATTACATGCTATGGATAATTCTGATATGGATTTGACCTTTTCTACCTGATCTGAATGCTTGATTTTGGCTTTTGTAGTAAACCTGTTTATAACCAATCTGAGTCTAAAAATTTGGAAATTCCCCATGAAATGCCTGGTCTGACTGTTGTTTACTACATTTTACATCATAATGTTAGAAATAGACGTCTAATTATCACTTAGATTTTGTCTTGTAACCATTGGAGCCTTCCAAAAGAAAACTGTCCATTCGGTAGTATTTTTTTTATTATAATAGAAAATGCTAATTGTGACCTGAGGTCAGATATAGGACTATATAATCATGTTTTCTAGAAATTAATTGTCCGTGCTGAAGATCTTAGCAGAATCAGTTGTATTATTGTTGAATCCAGTAGTTCATTTTTCAAATTATCTATTCACTAGAAATACAAAGTGTTCTTCTAATCTAACATTCTTGGAAATAGAGACTTGAATTTTTAGTGAAATTTCGAATGAGGATATATTCTTGGATTGTTGTTGTTGTTGTGGGGCTTAACGCCATTTTTCAGCACACGATAGGCTATACATGGCGGCCAGTATTAATGGTGGAGGAAGAAACCGGGAAATCCGCGGAAAGAACCACCGACCCACAAGAAGCTACTGGCAAGCTTTCTCACATATCCACATTTGCCGAATCTTAGACTCGAACCAACGCAGACAGAGGTGAGATGGCAGTGATCCGTAACGGACAGCGCTTTAGACCACTCGGCCACTCGGGGCCCCGTTCTTGGATTGTATTATTGTGATCCTACAAAAGAATGTTGGCACATCACCATTGCGCAGGCAGCCACAGGCACACCAACACTTCTAATGTTGGATTTAATTTTGATTTCCACTGAAGTTTATTCAGAACTTTAATTATTAGGACTTGTACTTGTAATTCTAGTATTATTTGGGATTTAATTCGTAATAACTTAAGTTCTTTTTTTGCATTTTAATTTTGCATTTTAGGGAAATAAATAAGTTTGTTGAATTTTACAAAGCTTGTTGCTTCTCACTCTTTTCTATTAAATATTTTAAGACCATGGAGTCGTAATAATGTATGTATGTATGTATGTATGTATGTATGTATGTATGTATGTATGACTGGCTGTATGTTGTTGTTGTTGTTGTGGAGCTTAACGCCATTTTTCAGCACACGATAGGCTATACATGGCGGCCAGTATTAATGGTGGAGGAAGAAACCGGGAAATCCCTGGAAAGAACCACTGACCCACGAGAAGCTACTGGCAAGCTTTCTCACATATCCACATTCGCCGAATCCTAGACTCGAACCCACGCAGACAGAGGTGAGATGGCAGTGATCCGTAACGGAGAGCGCTTTAGACCACTCGGGACTGGCTGTATGTATCTATGTCTATGTTTTAACGTTTTGTTAATACAATACTGACTATACAGTACCGATTTAAATTTCACTTCAAGTAATGTCAAGAGAACAAAGCAACACAAAACTAGTTCGCTGCCAATATCAATATAGTCTGACTTTATATCTGCACGATGCTTTAATACTTGCAATGGATACTGGAAATCACTGCAAGATTTGCGGATGTGACCTAAGTAATCGTCGATTTCATTTTGGCTCTATTTCATTTCGGAGGATTTGGATGAAAATATTGGCCTCATCACAAGTTAAATAAAAATAATGTTGATTATTTTAAGTTAAACAAATTTGGCGATATCGTATTAAATTCTCGATGAAATCAAATCGTGTATATACACAATATTTTAAAAAAAAAAAAAAAAAAATGTTACTCGAGAGATTTTGATATATCAGAGAGCAAATCAAAATGTATTAGTTGATTGCAGTATAATCATAAAAACTCTGGCACCCTAGATACCGTGTGTACTTGATTATAGGAGGAGTTTAACTGCAAACATTACCGACCCAGAACTGCCGTCTCATA
Source organism: Megalonaias nervosa (assembly GCA_016617855.1). Taxonomy (NCBI): domain Eukaryota; kingdom Metazoa; phylum Mollusca; class Bivalvia; order Unionida; family Unionidae; genus Megalonaias; species Megalonaias nervosa. Next base: position 8,791 of record JAECUM010014389.1, read on the forward strand.
ATGCGCCGGCAGATCTGGGTCTATGCAGTTTGTTAGGAGTAAGCAGTAGAAGAAACAGTATAGACTCTGATATGCAGGCGCATTATACTACTGCAGATCAGGCATTTTGTAGTTCGCAGTTTGATTGGACCTACAAGCGATTACAACAGTACTAGGTTCCTTCGTTGCTTTGTTCCTTTTTTAAGCATAATCGTATGTACAAACACGTGCGACAGCCATGAAAATTAATTTGACCTAGTACACACTGTTCCTGTTGTTTGTCCCCAAACGCAGGTTGATAAGCTATTCAGCCCATTTTAGGTTTGCACGCACCATGAACAATGCTGAACTTAGTAACACTGGGACCTTGAGAATATTCTAGAACCAAAATTTAGACAGTGTTGTGTGATACAGATTGTGTGTCAAGGCAAAGCCGCCAGGCAACTTTGTAACAATGACTGGAATATGTATACAGAACCAGGCTTAGATACATTGATTATGCCAGTTTCTACGAATGGTCCCCTTTTACTGAGCCTACATATGACCTTTTTCAAATACTAAAGTCATAACTAAGCCTGTGGAGACCAACAAATCAGAAAATGGGAACTAAAACCTTTCCCAAGGACACGTGCAGCAGCCGAGCAGGGCTGGCCCGCGCGAGTATCGTGTTCGCGACCTTCCAATTGTAAAGCTCGTCGAATTGAGCTACCGCGACCCCCCACATAAAATGCAATCTGAAATAGGTTTTATGGTTACTTCTATAAACATTAAACATGGTGTCATGGGCGCCCGCAGCATGGGTCGAGGGGGGTCACGTGACCCCCCTGGAAATCACTGCTATATAATATATATATATATATATATATATATATATATATATATATATATATATATATATATATATATATATATTCGACAAGTTTAATCATGCAAATGAAGCTGAAAATATGTCACAAGATTCTGTTCAAAACGCTTAATAAATATTAGCTTTAGTTTCAGACTGCTTCTTATACAAACTCTCCCGGCGTGACTGACTGACCCCCTGCACAAAGTCCTGACCCCACCCCCCCGCAAAAAATCCTGCGGGCGCCCATGGGTGGGTGCAATGGATGGCACCTTTCCTGCAAATGGTTACCTCAGTGGCTACACACAAAGTTTTATGAAATGCCATCAAGCAGTTGACGAGAAAATGTAGTAACAGACTGATTAATAGATCGACAAATAAAGGTATTGTAATTTCCCCTATTCTTATTTTTAAAATGGATCGGGATAGTTGCTACTTTTAGAAAGTACATTGTAATAATTAAGAAAATTTAAAAAGGTAAATATCAAAATTTTCCAATGATAAAGTTAGTCCCTCTTGATGGTAAGATCATCGTCACCTACATTGTACCACTATGCAATATTTTAGCAAATTTTACTAACGCTAAGATTTGTCTGATGATAAACCTACACCCAAATTCGGTAATAGATTTTTTGTTTTTTGTTAGTTTTAACTGCACTTTTAACATATCAATGGCTATATTAATGAAATGGGAGCTGAGAACTCAGTGCATGCCCGAAGGGCACATCGTGGCAGCCAACTTAGGCTGGTTTCGGCTGGCAGCGAACAAACTTCTCTTGTATTATGAGTCTACCGCTGAACTTTATAGGCAACAGGGACTTGTCAAAGGGAAATAGTATTGTATGTTTTAGCACAAAATAGGTCTGTTTGCTGCCATCTATATATATATATTGTTACGAGTCTATGCTCTTAAAATAAGTAACAGACAAGAGTGAAGACAACAAGCTTTGTAAAATTTAACAAAGAATTTATTCCCCTAGAATACAAAGTGAAAAATGAGAGAAGAGAACTTATGGTATAGCGAATTAAATCCAAAAATAATCCAAGAATTAAAGACATAAGTCCTAGTAATAAAAACTCCTGAATAAAACTCAGTTCAAGTCCAAAATTGAAGGCGATGACGTGTCTGTTATAGCCTACGAAGTACTGATGTGTCAATAGTCTCTTGTTGAATCACAGAAATATTATTCCAGGTTTGAATTCAGTGTAAATTCCAGTGAATGTCTTTATCCAAGAATTGTATCAAAGAATTTTTGTATTTCCAGAGAAATTAATCGCTTGAATTCAATAATTTGAAGAAAATAAAATTCAGCCCAAACTGGTCACAACATAATACACCTTAAAGTGCTAGATGTTAAAGCACGACTGGTAAAATCCTCACAGTCACAAGATAATATAGTTCTCTGCTTGACCTCAGGTCACAATTAGCATTTTCTAAACACAAGCATTACCTAATGGAAAATAACCTTCTAGAATGATCTAATGAGCCTTGTTTATTTACAACACAATAGCCTACAAAATTGACATAGGAATCTGCAAAACCCTGACCCTGATCAACATATTGACTCCTTCTTGTTTCCCTGAATAATAATCATGATAATAAGCTCATACACATAGAGTACAATGAAGCTATTAGTAGTTGTTTACATAAATGAAATACAAAAAATGTCAATCAGATCAAGCAGAAATGAACTCAGTTTTGGACAAGGTCAAGTCCAGCATACAATGTTACATTAAATAACATGTAATGAAACAAACAAAATTAAAACTAACAAACAATTAAATTAAATATACATAACACTTCCCTCATAAAGAAAAAGAAATATTTATGCAATAAAGCTTTAATTTTACTATAGGTCAAATATACATGTGGTAAAAAAATAACACAAGATAAAATCTTATGAATGACACAAAGTATTCATGAAACAATATATTTCTATACACGTATCTGCTATTAACTTGTCTTTTCCCTTGATGTGCCTGATGTCAATATTATATTTCTGCAACAACGAACTACACCTTAATAATCTCTGATTTTTGTTTTTCATCTTGCCGATGAAAGTAAGGGGGTTGTGATCATTAAACACAATAATCGGAGAAAGACCTGAACTAATGTAAATTTCAAAGTGTTGAAATGCCAATATCAAAGCCAAGCATTCCTTCCCCATTGTGGAATAATTTCTCTGGTGCTTATTTAATTTCTTAGAAAAATAGCCCACTGGATGATTAACACCATTTTTATGTTCTTGAATCAATATTGCTCCAACCCCAACATCACCTGCATCAACAGACAGTTTAAATGATTGGCTGAAATTTTGGAGCTGTAAGAACTGGTGTACTCTTTAGTGTGGCCTTTAACTTATCAAAAGCCTCCTGACATTTTTCAGACCAATGAAACTTGGTTTCTTGTTGAATAAATTTGTCAGGGGTTCCGTAATTATGGAAAAATTGGAATAAAATTTCCGATAGTATCCACCTACATCTAAATATCGCATCAGTTACTTTTAACTGACAGGCACAGGGAATTCAGAGACAGGCTTGACCTTACCATCTATAGGTTTAACATGTCCATGCCCTACGATATGTCCTAGAAATTTCACACAAGCACGGCAAAACTCACTTTCAGATAAATTACTTGTCAAACTTGCATCAGTGAGTCGTCAAAGAATTTCCGAATTGTCGCTAAATGATCTGTCCGGGTGTCGTTGTAGATGATGACATCATCAATGTAAGCATCACAATTCTCTAGACCAGATGTAATCATGTTTATTAAACTTTGAAAAGTACTTGGCGAACCTTTCATCCCAAACGGCATCACTTTATATTGATAAAATCCATCTGGAGACACTAATGCCGAAATTTCCTTTGCCCTTTCTGTTAATGGAATTTGCCAAAATCCTTTCAGAAAGTCAGATCTGATGACATACCTTGCATTTCCAATTTTATCAATGCAGTCATCGATTCTTGGTAATGGCTATGAATCTGTTTTAGTCACACTGTTCACCTTTCTATATTCAGTGCACATGCGAAAAGTATTATCTGGTTTCTGAACATGTCACTCCAGTCACTTTTACTCGACTCTATGAAATCATTCTCCAGCAAATACTGATTTTCTTTTTTCAAGCATTCCTGTTTGTGAGGGTTCATCCTGTACCGGTGTTGTTTCACAGGTGTTGAATTTACAATTTCAGCATCATGGCAGATTTTGTTTGTTCTTCTAGGAACATCTGGAAATAAGTGCTCATATTCAAGTAATAAATGCTTAAGTTCACTCTTTTCTTGTTGTTGCAAATGTGAAAGTTTCTGGTCCAGATTATTCATAATTTCTGAATTCCGAAGATTTTTTACTCCAAAATCAATAGAGTCCGATTGCATTCCATCGCTTAAATCCTCACTGAGCGGAACAGGTACAACTAAATTAATTGCATGATTAACCTGGCTATCTCTCTCATCATACTGTTACTCATTTAACTTATTTACATCCCAAGAGTACTATTATTATAATTTAACTCATTCACTTTCTTCTTAACTTCGTAAGGGCCTTAATACCTAATCTGAAGAAAATTTTGAAGAATGAGCAAGAGAGATAGAACTCTTTCGCCAGACTCAAAAGTTCTCTGTATTGTAGTTCTGTCAAATCATAATTTTACTTTTGATTTGAATTGCTAACTGCCAAATTCAAGCATAATTAGCTTGAAAATTCCAAAACATAAAATTTGACCTTTGATCCGACTGGACAGATTTGGGGAAGGCCAAATTGAGGAAAAAACTTTATCATAGCTTTTACTATTGTTTTAGTTTTAATATTCCTTAAAGGAATTGCCTCTGGGAATCTTGTCGAGGCACACATTATGGTCAACAAGTATTGGTTACCTGACTTGGTTAGGGACCGACACAATCGATCATTATTCTGCTAAATGGTTCGTCAAATGCAGGAATAGGTTGCAGATGAGCCTTAGGTACCTTCTGTTTGGGTTTTCCTACCATTTGACAAATATGACAAGATCTGCAGTATTTATAAACATCACTTTTGATTTTTTTGGCCAATAAAAGTGAGTCAAGATCTTGTGATAAGTCTTATTAATCCCTAAATGACCAGCCAGAGGAGTTTCATGGGCCAGACTAAGAATTCCCTGTTTGTACGATTTTGGAACTACAATTTGATAGTTCACTGACCACTCGTCACCAGCAGGTACCTCGGGAGGTCTCCATTTGCTCATAAGAATTCCATTTTTAATGAAATAAGAAGCAGGTACTTCTTTGGCATCAGTTTCATTAATGGCCCTTTGAAACAAACAGGAGATCTCAGGATCTTTTCCCTATTCGACGACAAGTGATTGTCGTTTATCACTCTGATTAGGATAAAGAGAATGAGTAGTTAAAAGAGGATCACTGTGATCAATACCTTTTGATTGATCCAAACAAGGAGTGAAAGTGACCTCATCAAGCTGACCAATACATGTGTCAGCTAAAGGAATAATTTCCTCATCAACATCATTCTCAAGAGCTTTCTTTGCCATAGCTGTAGTAGGTGCACAAGCTGGGTATAAATCAGGGAATTCTTTTTCAATAGGATCAATTTTCTGATCCAAAGAAGGCTTGTCAGTTACAAGTGGATTAACCACAACCTTATCTCCAGCTAAGTTATTGCCTAGTAATAAATGAACGCACTCAATAGGTAAAGAAGACACTATTCCGACTGTCACAGCTCCTGTGTCCTTAAAATTTTAATAGGGATAGGACTGGCCGAATCACCCATGATCGATATAGAACCCATCGACATGAATGGCTCATAATTCTCCATAATAAAATCAGACTGGGGTTTATTAGACGCAACAAATGCATTGTTTTCAATACATGACCGTGGCCTTGACTTCTTAGAAATAAGAGCATTTGGAATAGGTAGGTCTTGATTCTGATGCTTATTTTTCAATTTGTAGCAACCAGAAATAACGTGTTCTTTCTTCTTGCAATAGGTACACGTAGGAGGCCATAAGGATTTCTGATCAACCTAATCAGAAACTTGATTTGTCAAAGTTGTGCCAGATTGAAATTTGGAAGGGCTCGTATTAGGTTGAAATATTTTTTTACCAGACGACTGCTAAGTGAAAGACTTACTTACAAAAGAAACTTTATGAGCTAAGGAATACTCGTCAGCAGTACGAGCAGCATTTTCTAAAAGTTTCGACCTTATGCTCATGAAGAAATGTCTTACTGTCACTATGGACACAGTTCTTGAACATTTCAAGTAATACGAGTTGTCTTAGATTTTCGTAATATTGAGCAACTGTCTTGGCTAAGCACCACCTATCAAATAACTGATCTTTTTCTCTTGCAAATTCGACATGAGTTTGTCCAGCTTTTTTTTATAGTTCCTGAATTTAATTTTGCCGATAAGCCTTAGGGGCTGACTCATCACCCTTTAAGATCCATTCCTTAACAAGAGAATAGTCAGCACTTTGTTGTACTGATAGGGAGGCACAGATGTCTCGGGCTTTGCCGAAAGGTGCACTATGTAATAACAGAGTACAATGCTCTTTTGGTCATTTCGAATTTTCAGCAATTTTCTCAGAATGAAGAAAATATTTGTCTACTTCTGTTCTCTAAAAGGGGGAACTAACCTAATATACTTAGTAACATGAAAACTTGAATTTGTATGTAAAGTGGGGATGTTCTTTCACTTGCCAGCTCTAATTCTCTTAATCTAAATTGAAATTCTTTCTTCCTTTTCTTTATGCATTTGCCTCTCTCTCTCCTCTTTTTCCAATTGCATTTGCATTTGTTTCTCTCTCTCTCCTTTTTCTCCAAGAGCATTTCATTTTCTTTTTTCTGTAACTGCATTTGTTTATCTCTCTCCTCTGTCTCCTACAGCATTTGTTTTTTTCTTCTTTCTGTAACTGTATTTGTTTCAGTAGGAAGGGAAAATGAGGTTTCTGGCTCAAGACCCCTATCACAGGTCCCAAACAAATCTAAACAAATACAATTTCCCACACCAGGGACCCACCCGCCCCGGCCAACATTTTTTTTCCCAAAGTGATGACAAGGTTTCTGGCTCAAGTTTATTTCGTCGATTATTGTATTATTGTTAGATAAAATTGATTAGGGATGATTAAAGGTATTGTTTGAGATTATTTTATTTCTAAAGTTTAGACAAAATTTCATACCCTATCATCACCATAATTTTTTTAATAACTATTTTCATACTTGTTAACTCTCATTGGTAGAATATCTGTTAACATACTGTCAATAATACGAAACTCGCGTATTAAGTCGTCCGTATCATATTCTATTCCTCGCAAATAAGACCGTATCTGAGTAAGTAATTTTTTATAACTGATACTTGCTGTTTTACAATCATTTTTTTTGTCACAAGTCGCGGCTCAATTTTTTTACACGCTGTTGCAAGAGAAACACCACCACCAGATATTATTAACAAAAACGGATTTAATGATGCTCCACTTGAGATTATACCAGAGCTAGTCATTAGCAATGGTAAATATGATATTACTCGAAGTATTCTACTATAATACTTGTAACACTGTTTTACGCACCAAAGTTTTTTATGATAATATCTGTAATATTGCATTAGTGCGTGAACATCCTGTTTGGGAATTTCCTTTGCAATATGATTGAAATCGATGGTCTGTTTTTTCATTATACAATATTTGCTTACAATTTTTTTTATACAATATTAAAAACTCTAGTACCAACAATCAAATCAAGAAATTCACGAAACTTATTATTGTTAGGATCAGCTATAAAATCTCTGTACTTGTCATAAATATCTGACGAAGTATCATCATATCGTTTATCTGTTAGTACCTCAATTTTCTTTAACCAACTGTAGGAATCAAACGTGTTTTCTA